>SMOB01000076.1:0-151694 GCA_007388105.1 Coniochaeta prunicola
GGGGGGCGGGGGGGGCGGCGGGGGGTCTTGTGGTGGGGCGGTTGGGGTTGGGGGGTTTGGGTGGGGGGCTGGGCGATGTGGTAGATTTGCATGCGGGTGGTGTGGTAGGTTATTTGGAAGCAGGCTGGGGGTGGGAGAAGGTCTGTTAGCATGTGTCTCTGGTGGGTGGGGGGTATTCGGTTGAAGGGGGGACTTACTCTCCTGCCGGATTTCTTCAGGGGCGTCGTCCCAGAGCTTTGTCAGCGTGGCTAAGAAAGGTGATGTATAGATCGAGAGAGGCGTGGCGGCACCACGGCCAGACGAGGCGATGTCTTTTCTCAGCTCGCTGACCTGGCATATCATGTGCTGCAGTTTCACAAGCTTTGCCAGCAGCAGATCGCCCGTGATGCCCGACCGACTCAACTCATCGCAGGCCTCGTCCAGATGCGTAGACCACGGCAGTGCGGTTGACACTACTAGGCTCGTTGCAATGACGTTGCTCAGATAGTAGCATCCGGCGTACGCACGGCGTGCTTCCAGTGTTCGACTCTGAGAGGTGAGCCAGTGCCCGTCGACAGCCTTCTTGGGGCCATCTAAAATAGTAGGGCCGTTTGGTGACTCCGTGGCTGCTATCGGGGGCTGGTCTAAGCCAAGGTCGATGGACATGGCCATGCAGAGGTGAAGCAGGTTCGTGATCTGCGGGTTGACCACCCGCTGGGTGTGGAACCAGCCGAGCAGCAGCATCATTCCCTGCAGTAGGGCGAGGCTTTTGTGTCCCCGGATGAGGACGTGGTCGGCAATAACGGAGATGGCCGTCTTGGAGAAGTTCTCTTGACGTTGAGCATCGTCCTTCGAGGCAACTGTAATAATGGCCAGGAAGAGAAGCGGTTTCTCATTGCGAAGCTGAGACACAGTGATCGTCTCCGGTATCTCGACATACGGTGTGGAAGCGGCTTGGTGCTGTCGAAAGTGTGCTAGGAGTTCATCCGCCTCGTCGACGTCAAGAGTAAGGCCTTGCGCATCGATCGACAAGGGGAAGGAGAGCGGCGTAGATTTGACAGGCTGGGCTGGCCTTTCCGGAAGGCTGATCTGATGTCGTTCTGGATCGTGACCATCTTGGCTGGGGTTGACATTGAGTAGAGCGACAATCTCGTCGACTTTCTCGGCCAACACCGCTTGCGCTGTCTTCCTTTTTCGCTTCGTACTTTTCTCTGGCCGCAGTACACATGTCTTCTTCAAGAGTATGCAGCTGCATCGACACCAACCCACCACGTGTTGTCAGTTTATATCAATGGCTGTATATCTTGTCCTTATACTATACGAACATATGAAAGGGATTGTTTCCAACTTACCGATCACAACTGCTGTTGCCGGAGGGGCTGCCGCTGGAAACGCACTTGGTCTTAGCCGAAGCACAGTTGGCACAGGCACGTCGTGTCCCGCCTTGAACAAACTGTACAGGCATTCCGATGCATGTGGCCTGTGAGGTTATGTAACAGATCCAAAGGTGCGATGAAAGAGGTAGTTGACGGCAAACAAAGAAAAGAGTTGAAGAGGAAAGCATCTAGGTTAAGGTATAAGGCGGGGAATTGCCTGTTTAGGAAATGTCCCGATCCAGCCCATTGGACGGCGCTTTATATGAAAGTCATGAGAATGTCCCTTAAACTTGTGGCTGTACGTCATGTCGAGTCCATTTAGGCATCTATTCACTCATCCTGTACCTCTACGCTTTCAAGTCACAACATTTCCATCTCCACAAGGCTGGAAGATCAATACACGTTCCATTGGGCTCCACGAAGCTGAGCCACAGCGAGTACGGGAAAGTCAACGTGTACGCAGCACATGGCAAGGCGAGAGGTCTGGGCTTATGCCGGTGCACCGTTACTACATACAATGTGTGAGAGAGATCAGCGCATTTGCCTTCTGTCCATGCAAGTGTCCGTAGACCTCGATATTGGTACTATTTAAGCCGACACGTGTGTACGAATGACGCGAACACCAATACACGCCGCTGGAAGATGGCAGATCTGGACCTCACTCTCCCGGCCTCCCATCCCCTCAACCGCGAACCCTATTGTCACAGCATCACCCCATCTTCCTGAAAGGGCTTCCCGCGACGTGGCACGGTTGAGGTCGCTCGTGGGGGTGTCGGTCAGGCCGAGAAGGCCGCAAGAAGGAAAGCTGACGCGGTGGCTGACACCCGAAGTAGATTCTAAAATGTTGCTGTAAAGGAGAGGACGGTATATGGGGTTTCCCAGCTGATCAGACAATGTGTCGCAGTCCATCTGCAAACTACAAGTGTCGCACTGTCCCATTTCCAAATCTGCTGAACGCCCTGGTTTTCTCCCCAAAGATCGATCCGCCAATGATAAGACTTAAGAAACCCCCCAACGCCGAGTATGCCAACCAAGGATGTGTAAAGTACAGGCGAGAGTCGTTTGTCGTCGTCACGGGAGGTGCTAGCTCATGCGTTGGTGACCTTGAGTGCGTTGTCAGCCGGTGCCCAAGTCCGAAGTCAGGGGCCTAAAAGAGAGAACATCAAGGGAGACTTACTCGAAGAATTTTGCGGGAATAATCCTCGTTATCGGCAATGCTGCCGTTGCTGACCCTCCTCTGTGCCATCACTGGGTCGAGGCGAGCGTCGGAGACGGAATAGCCACCGCTGCTGCCTGGCGGCTTGCCGGGGAAGAAGGTGCTGATGGCGGCATTTCTCCGGTGCTTCTCCTCGAGTTCCTTGTTGCGTCTGCGGCGCATGAAGAAGAAGATACCTCCGAAGATGCCGGCGATGGCAATGACGCCGACAACGACACCGGCGGCGATACCAGCAGTGTTGGTAGAACCACCGCTCTTCTGTTGAACAGCTGTGTTGGTGGCCGAGACGACAACCGTTGCGGTGTCTATGTGAAATGGCACAGTTAGCACTAGGTTCGATGGTGAGAAGACACTCATTTAAACCTACCAATAATTGTAGCAACGCTCGTAGGTTTGGAGGAGGTCGTGGAACTGGACGAGGATAGTACGCTGTCATCGGACACCTTCACAGCCAGCGTCTTGCCAGTGTTGTAGACCGTCCAGAAGAAGCTACCGCCACCTGCGAATATGTCAGTCTATCGTACCGCACCGCGAACCGGAGGAGAGGTACGAACAAGCATCCCAGTCGTAGCCAGTGCAGCCGATGTTGCAGTTTGTGTCATTTACGAGGGCGGCCTTGGGAGGGTATTTGTCTCCGCAAAAGCATTCGTTGCCTCCCATCGACGCGGCAACGGCGTAGCCCTTGGCCGCGCAATTTGTGACAGCGCATTTGTCCTTGCTGTTGTACTCGAGGGTGCCGATGCTCACAAGCTCGCCAGGTGATGAGTAGCAGCCTTGCACCACGGCCACGTTCAATTGCGGTGTGGCTGAAGGCTCTTCTTGGTGCTTCGCTGTCGTCTGACCCGCTAGTGCCGGGACCGACGCCAGCAGCGCTGCCGTCAGTAATATTGGTGCCGAGAGCATCGTGTTCTATGTCGCAAGTCGCCAATGGAGACGTGTACTCGGGTCTGTGTCTTCTTTCCGTTTGGTGTTTGGTTGGTGGACTCGTGGTTAATGTTGTCGATCGAGATTCTTAATTGAACTCTCTGTACGTGCGGTAGGTGAAGCACCGAGATGGTGCAGATTGTGAAAGCAGATTGTCTTTGTCGTAGTTTCAAAGGGCGAGGGTATTCTCCCTTTCGGTGACGGTTTTCTAGCTTTCTCTCCTGTTTTCGGCCAGCGGACAGGCTCACTCTTTGGCGCACATCGAACTCGGTTGGCGTAGATGCCACGGGGCTCCAAGTGGCTGCTCTATCGAAGGGCGAGCAGTCTTGTAATTTGGGTCCTGGATCCAGGGAGTGAAGGAGAGGCAGAAAGAAGCAGAAAACAGAAACAAGATTGGTAATGAGGGCGAAGGTAATTCAAGCAGTGCCGCGAGACACGAGATGGAAAACGAGTGACTTGGGTTTGGTGGAACCTCTTTGTTGATGCAAAGGACAAGAGGGAAAAGAGGGAAGAGCGAGGAATGCCAGGGGAGAAGCCGGGGGACTGGAGGACTGAGAGAGAGTCGAGAGACGCGGCCATCTGACTTTGCCAGCGGGTTGGGCAGCTTGTCCCTCCCTAGAGCCCCTGCTACTCCCCTGTCCTCCCCTGCTCAGCCAACAGGCGTTCACCACACGGAAATTGCGGGTGCGTACCTGCATCACAGTCCCGGCCGCTTAACCCCCTTCATGTGCTGATCCACAGATCCACCCGAGAACACCGATCTGCTGCTTTTCTGGGTTTAGTTTCACGTCCCACAGCCAATCATAAGGGTTAGTCTCCAAAATATGATGGTTTCCAGACCGGTTACTGGCTCGATTAATCTGCCCAATAACACACTAACGCCGCGTTATTGGTCGATCCCAGCGGAAAACCGGGTCTGCCTGGACACCACGTCAGGCACAAAATCAGGGGTCGCAATTGAGCGAAAATTGGAGATTGGACACTTTCAAGGGCAAGGAAGGAGCCTTTTCCACTTGTGCCTGCCTAGGATGAATAGTGTGGGAACTTGAAACATCGACGAGCGCGCCATGGATTCGATCCATCAGCCTAATTGTTCATCATCACGACCGGCAGAACGTACAAGATGAATACGCCATACCGGCACTTTCTGTGTATTTATGAGATGCCTACGATAGGGCAAGAGTGCTAGAACATCTTCAGCAAGCTTGAGGCTCGAATGGCTGGAGGCGTTTGGTCTGGAATGTCCCATCGTACGCCACAAGCAAAACCGTCCGGCACTGCAGCGCGCCGATGATGCGTGCCACATGGCACGGGCACCACGCTCCGTTGCCACCCGCTAATAGTGCATTTTTGCCCGGCTTGGCCAGCATGTTTGTGATACCACCGTGACGGATAACCAGTCCTGCCAGTCAGGCCACAGTGATTCTCTACACAGCTTGCTAACAGAATATTCTTTTGTATACTGTCTTCAACATCCTTGAAGCACGAAAGTACAGAGCTCACCAGGGCCTCGACTCGGTTTCGTCTTTGCTGTTCTTCTGTCCTTGGCATGCTCCATACCTGTCGTCGCTTGGCCAAAAGAGGTATTCGGTGGTTGACACAGCCTCAAACAAGCGAAATACGTGCTCAGGCGGCTGAAATGACCTCGTATATCCGTTGCAAACAGCAAGTGAACACAAGCCCAGTGCTCAACAGTTTCAAAAAGGAATCACGAAATCCTACAGCGGATCGAGGAGATATAGTGTTACATGACACAGCGTAACAACAAAATCTTTCGGCCTGCCCTTGTTCCTCTAGCTGCCACCAACTACCAGAGACTGGAGTCTAGGCTCTGGAGCTCGAACAAATACCCAGTCACGTCCAATGACATTTATAGCGAGGACGTAATACTCAGAGTCGAAATGTCGACCTTCCTCGCTGAGGCGCTTGAATGATTGATCCTGTTGCTCATGTTGTCCGAGTATGAGCATATCCGCGAGATGCGAACGAGACTGATAGGCTGTCACTTATACGCGACCGTATGGCAACTTTGGTGTTCACCTCTAGTCATACGAGCGTCGGATGCTCCATTGAGTGACCATTGGCCGTGACCGACTCCTCTCTAAGCCGTCTATGGCACTTGCCAACTGCAGTATTTGACATATCTGACGCTCTGATAATGGAAGGGCCCGGATGACGCGGGCAATCCACTGTGGTGAATCTACTGCGGTAGGAACAAAACAGCAAGCTCGCGTCGGCCTCAAGTGGTTCTGGCGCTCTCTGCCACCACGCGACTGACGGCAAGTTCCGAATCCGCGTGGCTTGTGTCCGACGTTGCCGACAGGAGAATACGAAGACTTATAAGCCCGTCGTCCTCGATCTAGCCATGCGTCAAATTCTTCGACGCTGAAGTCCTCGAAGAACAGGGGGTTCCTTGTTCCAGACTTTCCGAGCGCATGATACTGTATTTCAGAGTCCGCAACCTTGTCACGTCCGGGCATGACGGGTAGACTTTAAGCAACGGAGTGCGGATTGTGAAATTGAATATGGATTCGGCGGTGCTCGCCGGCAACTTGGCCACATGGCCGTACTGTCAAGGGTCATCGCCGTAGCCGATAGGCATGCTACGTCGCCGTACGGCGTATACAACTTTAGAGCCGAAACGGCCGTACAATCACCAGTGGGAACAAGGAAGCATGTCTACGTTCGTCCAATACCAGAATCGATTTCTGTAAGAGCAGGTACAACATATCATACGTCGACATCTTTGTTCCTCATCAGCTGTAGTTGCTTGTAAGATCGACGAATATTGAACTAATGCATTAATGCATGACTAATCAAGGAATGTTGTGATGCTTCCATTGCACCAAAGATTATGCCGAGCAAGCTCAATTGGCCGGTGATAGCCGATCTTTTGGACGAACGTCATCTGCGGAGAAGCACAATATGGGCTGTGGTCCCGTACCTGAATAGCACTCTTTCGACTCTCGGACGGTCAGCACTCTCGGCCGTGGTCAAGGAGCCGTACAGTTCACAATGTCGCCCAGAATCCAGCTTGCTGTAGGCAATCAAGCCTCACGCCTTAGCTCTGTCCCATATGCAAAGATCGCACTCCGATCCCGACCATTTTTACGTCTTTCCTGCTCCGGACAGCGACCTGCCTACTCCACCGACTCGAGCTCTGCCAATGCAGGACCTGTGGTTCGCGTAACCGATATACCGGCTCCTAACTCGGGCCACATTCGCATTCTCGAGCTCAACAGGCCGGCAGCACGCAATGCCATCTCACGGGCCCTTCTCTACTCGCTCCGCGAGGAGATCGACGCTGTGCATGCGCAGTACGATGCGAAGACCGGGGAAGAGATACCCCAGCCGTCGTGGACAAAGAGGTTTGGTGGAGTGGCGGGCGAGGACCAGAAGGGTCCGACGCGAGCGTTGATCATCGCTTCGGCGGTAGACACGTCATTCTGCGCGGGGGCTGATCTCAAGGAGAGGAAGGGCTTCTCACCGGAAGAGTGCGTTTACAAAACCCATATCCACGACAGCACTTGACCTTGAGCTACGACTGACATGCTACTTACTATGCACAGGACAAGCGCTTTTCTCACCGTCCTCCGCCAGACCTTCACGAATCTCTCCACGCTCCCAATCCCCACAATCTCAGCCATCAGCTCGATCGCCCTCGGAGGCGGCCTCGAGCTAGCCCTAGCGACACACTTCCGCGTGCTCTCCTCGCAAGCCGTCATAGGCCTACCGGAAACACGCCTGGGCATCATCCCGGGCGCGGGCGGCACCTACCGCCTGACGAAGCTGATCGGGGCGGCCCGGGCGCGCGACCTCATCCTGACGGGCCGGCGGGTGTCGGCGCCCGAGGCGTACTTCCTGGGCATCGCGGACCGGCTCGTGGAGGTGCTCCCGGAGTCGGAGGAGCAGGCCAAGGAGTGGGAGGCTATGAAGGAGGAGGAGCGCAACAAGGTGATCCTGGGCCAGGCGCGCAGGTACGCGCTCAGCGAGGCCGTGAGGCTGGCGGGGGAGATCACCGAGGGGGGGCCGGTGGCGGTCAGGGCGGCGCTGAGGGCGGTCATGGACCCGTCGCCGGGCGAGGAGGTCGAGAATAAGATGTATGAGAGGGTGGTGGCTACGGAGGACCGCAACGAGGCGTTGAAGGCGTTTGCGGAGAAGAGGAAGCCGGTGTTTAAGGGGCAGTGAGAAGGATGGGCGAAGAGAGCATGTTCTATTTCCAAATCATGGAGCTTGACGCCAATTGGGATCTTGGAGATGGATGTCTCCTTACACTGTGTAGACGTAGCAGCTCCGGGGTCATCTGCTAATTGGCACCCTTCGTCTCAGCCACCCCAGTCCTCCAGACGAGGGAAGAAGATACCTAGAATACTGTGGTATATCTAATTCCCATGTTCTTGATCTGCGAAATTGACGGAATTCTCAGATTTGCGATGAAATGGCGCCATGCTATTGGACGTCATCGGTGGACCGTGGCTGCACCTGCCATCACATGTGGTAGTGTACCTTCCTCCATCACAGCTTGCTGCGGGACCCGCATGACATCATCGCAGCTTCATCATCGTCGCTCCTTCCCCATGAGCTCAATAAAAGGCGAAGGCAAGCCTGAACTTAATTGCTGTTGATTTAGCTGATTCCATTCAATTCAGCTTCATCTTTTTACCTGAAAAGAATTCTTCACACGAACACTAAGCATAACACACAACCCACAACAGCTAATTCCTTCTCCACGACCGCGATAAAGCTACCCTATACACACACACGTCACCATGTCTTTCCTCACAGAAACCGCTGTCCGCCGTGTGGCCACTCTCCAAATTCCCCGCACAGTTGCCTCCTCAGCACCACGGGCTGCCTTCTCGACCTCAATCCGGTACCAGAAGACGGCAGCAGAGACGGCCAAGGATGCCCTGAAGACAGTTGACCGCGCCGTAAGCGACAAGCTTGTCGACGGCATCAACATTGGATGTACGTTTCTACCACACCCCCTCATGAGTTGTTTCCTCGCACTACTTTATCTCGCACCCTCATGACTCGAGATTACTGACATGTATAATTTCCTAGCTACCGTCGCGCACAAGGTCAAGGAAGTCAGCGAGGACGTCGTCGGCACAAAGTCCACGGGTGCCGCTGCTCAGGCCGAGGGACAGGCCAAGGGTAAGGCTAGCGAGCTCGCCGGGAAGGCCGAGGGCAAGGCTGACGAGCTTGTCGGTGAGACCAAGGGCAAGGCGAGCGAACTCGCCGGCAAGGCCAAGGGCACTGCCGAGCAGGCCCAACGGAAGTTGTAAGGTTATGGAGGAAAGGCTGCTTTCTTTGACCTCGAGACTACAGCTCCTCTGATAGATAATGTTATGTCACGGAGGGGAGGCGAGAGGTGGGATGGCCGGAATAGCATTTGGTGGATGCAGACAGAGATGGACGTGTACAATACCTGAGTGCAGATCTGATGCCCCCGCATCGCCGGCTTTGCGTTGCGTTGGTGTTTTTAACTTGATGAATGCCACGAACATAATTCTTCTACCATGCAGCATCTTTTAGGTACCTACCTGAGGTACCTGAGTCGACATGTCCGCGGTGTTTGATTGGTGCTTTGGCATTTACGCAAAGGCAACCATGCATCATTTGGCTCAGCCGCAACTTCCTTACATTCATGGACCACAGTATATAACTTTGCAACTGACACAAGCGAGAGCATGTTCAGACACCGGGGGGCGTGCCACTGCCAAATCAGATAATCTACTCAAAGGTGCGTTCCAATATTGAACCAAATCTGGGTGAAGAGGAACGGGATTGCGCAAATGAAGACGGGCTCATGAAGCTGATCACGGGTATCTAGGACTAAGAGATGTCTGACTAGCAAGAAAACATTATCATGGTCCTCTCTTACCCGCCTCTTCCGTCAGATGACGGTCTGCGAATCCTCACTCTGCTGCCGGGACATTTCTGGGACCCTTTAACTGGCAAGCTGGAATCGGTCACATTTGCAGCAAAGCCGAAGTATATAGCTCTGTCGTATACTTGGGCAGACCCCGACGAGAGCCACGCGAGGATACAGTCTATGCCAGTCTCGGAACGTGCCGGTAATGGAGAGAAAACCCCAGTGATGGTTGAGCAACCGCACCTCATCATTAACAATGAGCCTCTTCCTCTGTTCCACAACCTCAGCCTTGCTTTACGCTTTCTCCGCTCTGCGACGCACCCTCTTCCTCTCTGGGTCGACGCTGTCTGTATCAACCAATCCAGCACGGACGAACGCAACGCCCAAGTGGCGTTGATGGCCTTCATCTTTAAGCGCGCTGCCGGGGTGCTCAGTTGGCTGGGAGTTCCGGACGTTAACATACTCACGATACTCTGGCGGGACGGGTCGAGCCGGAAAATAGCCCGGCGCTTTGCCGAGAACGCGGCAGGGACACAGCTCTTCAGCTTTGCGGACGGCGTCATCCCTCCCCCAGTGCCGCCTAACAGCGACCTGCGGAGCGACTACCCACTGCCCGTCCTCCGCGAGCTCGCCGCCGGCGCTCGCCCGGTCCGCACTTACGAAAACCCGTACTGGAGCCGCCTGTGGGTGATCCAGGAGGTCTGCCTGCCCGGCAACCTCGCCTTTGTGTACGGCGGCGAGGTTTGGTCCGAGGCCCTCGTGCGGCAGATGCTGGCCGCCGCGGACAGAGTACCGGGCCGCGTCGTGGCCGCGCAAGACGAATACGAGAAGCCTATGCGCGAGCTACTGGTTGCTCGGAAAGAGCGTTTCAGTGACGCTATGCGGCTCGAGCTGCTGGTCGAGCGGTTCATGCGCAGCGGGTGCGGCGAGACGAGGGACCGAGTCTTTGGTTTGGTCGGTCTGGCTAACGACGTCGACTCCACCGCCTTCGAGGCCGCGCGACCACCGGAGCGGGTATCTACAAATCAAGGCAGTACTCGGGGCCGTGGACGGGGCCTTCTGCAGATCGACTACACTCGGAGCTTCTACGACATATGGCGCGACGTTGTCGCGTATATGTATTTCGATGCTAAACCGCGGCTCGATTTCCCGGGGGACCAACGCGTGGTCAGGTTCGCGGGCGTCGTGCAGAAGGCGTTCGAGGGCAAGGTGGAAGAGGAGACTCGGGCAGCGCAGAAAAGGCTGCACGTGCCGGCTGCTCTCAAAGTGGGAGTCCCCGGTGGGATTCAAACCGACTTCCCAGGTCTATTTAAGGAACGAGAGATGATCAAAGCTGAAGGCTACATTGCAGGGACTGTATTGCACATTGGGCCAACTTATGAAGAGTTCGTAGGTTCATACCGCCAACAGCAGCAATGGGTGGCCAGCTGGGACGCGCACTACCATGAGGCCCGCGATCTCGAAAAGCTAAGGCAGATGGAGGAGACGTACTCGAACAAGATTATCGGCTACTCACACGCCGAGATTGCTCGAATCTGCCGGATGGACAACATCAGCACGGTAGCCTCAAGCCCGTCGGACTCGGCTCTACCGCCCCCCTGGCCACAGGCATACTCGCTGCGCTCCGGGGAGGACCTGAAGCTCGTGCGGTTCTTGGGCAGCGACCACTGCATGGGGCTCGCTCCGGCGGGGGTGCAGATCGGGGACCGGGTGGTCCGCTTCTGGAACTGCGACGCGGCCGTCATAGTGCGCTGCACTGCTGACATTGGCGGCAACCCCAAAAACGGCAAGCTGTACCGACTGGTCGGCCGGGCTGACGTCGCGGAGCCGCACGACCAGCGCAGAGACGGCACGGACAACACGGCCGAGGATGCCCTGCGCACGATGCCCGTGTATGTACTGTTGGACTTTGACACGCTGCAGTTGATCTCTGCTGGGATTGCCATCTGATGAGGGCGCGCATGCATGACGGAGAACGAAGCCCCCCCGTGCAGAAAAGATGCCAAATTTAGATGGCTTTCCCCAACCTTGCTGGGAGCCGGCTATTCGTCGTATCGCAGGACTTGGAGCTATGCGACCCTTGAGTCTGTGATCTCCGGGACGGGGGTGACGCGGCCCACCCTGGCTCCCCTCCTTTCGTGTCCCAATAATGAGTGGAACATCAGCACTTTCTCTACACTACACGGTGAGAGTGATAGTTAACTGCATTTCGGGATCAAGTCTTTGACATCTTGGCTGCTACTGAGCAAGGCACGAGACATCTGCCTCCAAGGGTTTGACAGCGACGGGGTTGACTCTGGAGATTGCTCTCTACGAGGTCCCCGAGAACAAATCAAACGGCTGAAAATCCGCAACATAGCTCGACTTGGCATCATCTCCCGCACCGTCAGCACATGATTTCCGTGCCAAAAAAGGGTTGACCCCCAAGGCGGGGACCGACGTTTCGAGTTCGGATTCCCAACCATGCCTACCTACACAGTAGAAGTATTGGTTAGCGCGGCAAAATCGGCACTGGTACGACCGTTTTGCTTCACCTACTGTGCGTATATACGCAGCAAGTAGGTGTAATAAGGTAGCTAGCGCATTGTTGTAATCGACCAAAGTCAGCTCCATCAGGGGGGCGGGAGAGGGGAGGGAGGTGTGCATCATGCACATTATCCCGCATCTTCTTCTCACGAGGCTCTCTCTCGCTGATAACAGTTTTGCTGTTATCTGTTATCATACCCCGGGGAGAGCCTAAACCTTACGCCACAGACCTAATTGAGGACCAATCTCTGAGCATTCGAATGGACACACACGCGAGCGTTGAGATCTCAGTCGTTATCGATTTTTGTAGAGCGCCACAGACTTCACAGGGACTGCCTTCCACTCTCAAATCTCAGCCCATATCCCCTGTAATGAGTCCCGCCGGCTTGGCACTTGGCATGTTGGGCAGCCCCCAATCCCGAGGTTGCACTGTGTTACTTTTCTCTTACTTAGAGTACACGTGTAGGAGGCTACCATGACATGGCATCCTTGCTACGGACACTCAACTTACCGCGGTAGGTGGTGTGGAATTGGAGATTACATAACCTCGACTCGATGCTGGTCTTTGATTCCCTTTCTTCTGTGACGATGATGTGATGTGCAACTATCGAATACCTAGTCAAATCTGTCCTTCTACCAAGCCCTACCGGTAGTTTAGCTAGTCACGCGGTACGTGCTGTGCTTTCTCATAGCTCGTATTCAAGAGCATAGCGCTACTTTTAGTGTACCGTTTGGATTCACCATCAGGGTTCCAAGCTAATCGAGTGGCGTACGGGGGTTGCATTAGCGGCATTGCCCGCAGGACGCCAAGGCCTGGAACTGCTGGAACTGCTGGAACTGGTCCCCTGGCAGGCTGGATTATCCAGGTTGGTTCTTACCGTGCAGCACTGGCAGCCATCCCATCCAGGCCAACCCCCGCTGTCTGTCGACACACACACACACACACACACACACGCAACTGTCCAATTCTAATGCGACCCTTCACGAGGTCATACTGTCCTTTTCCCTGCGAGAGCCTGCATTTGCATTTTTGGACGAACCATCGCCTCTGCTTGGGAGCCGTGCCATCCGTTATTCCCCACCACGAGTGATTGGCATCCCCCAACGACCACCTGTCTCTCCTGTCCCGGATCTACCGCTCATTGGTGTGGAGGAAGAAAGATTCGCGAACCCTGAGATCACCCCCCTTCCCTTTCCTCTTTAACACGCGACCAGGGATATCGTCAGCCTCAGCACACTCTGGTTCCCCCCAGCTGCGGTGTTCTGATTTTAACTTCCTGCAACCCTCTTTGAGAGAGAGAGAGCAGTTTCGTTGCTTCGTCACTCGCTTTCCTGTGCTCGGGGTCGACCTTCCTTCGTTTCCAGGTCGTTTGCCCTCTGCCTGTCGTTCCCGCATCACCAGCTTCATCAATTCTTCGAGTACATACGAATACACGGCCGACCTTAATTGTCTCCTCAGCGAGGACACAGATCGAGACGCATCACGCATATACCCTGCGCCTCGTCTACCGATAATCGTCCCCCTTTCAGGAACTTGTCCCTCATACAACTCCTAGCCAATTCCTCGATCTGCTTGTACGGCCTGGAAATAGCCCTCGAGCAGACATACTGGCGACAAGCACGACAATCCTCCTGTTGTCTCTCTGGACAGACGATCTGCTAGTGAGCTTCTACTCCGGAAGTGCTGTGCCACAATAGTTACATTATCGCAACCGGATTCGGCACGGGCTGCTGCTGTTTCAGCCCAACATGGCCATAGGCAAGGAGGGCAATGTCAAGTGGGTGGACGTAAGTCAGCCGCGGCACACTCCCCAGCCATCCGCCAGTCCTATATCAAAGGCAAACCATACGTGATACTAACATTTGCTGGACACCAGGGCCTGCGCGGCATAGCATCCACCCTCGTGGTCCTGACGCACATCGCGCGCGCCTTCGACGGCGAGCTCTTCATCCCCACGTCCAAGGAGAACCTGCCCCCGCGCCTCCTGCAGCTGCCGTTCCTGCGCATCCTGGTCCAGGGCCGGATCGGCGTCACCATCTTCGCCTTCGTGACGGGCTACGTGTGCGCCCTCAAGCCCATCCGCCTGTGCCTGCAGGGCAACCAGGAGGCGGCGTTCGCGTCCATCGGCAAGTCGGCGCTGCGCAGGGTCCCGCGCCTGGTCCTGCCGGCCGCGCTGGCCACGACCATCATCTGGTTCCTGACGCAGTTTGGCGTGTTTTTGGTGGCCAAGAGGTGCGATAGCTGGTGGGCGGGGGCGACGAGCCCGGATGCGACGCCGTACCTGGGGGATTCGATCAGGAGTCTGGTTAATAATATTGTGTGGACGTGGACGAACGGGAAGAATGCCTATGATGGGAACCAGTGGACGCTGTTGCCGCTGCTGAAGGGCAGTATCTGGGTGTATGTCTTTATGGTGGCTACGGCGTTCGTTCAGCAGAAGTATCGCATGCTGGCCAGCTTCGGCATGTGGATATACTTCTTCATTGGGTCAGATTGTGAGTTTCAAACACCTCCAAACCAGTTTGCCCCAAACAGTTGCGGACAGTGCAGTAGCTAACCTCCACTCTCTTCCTCTCCAGCCGCCTTCGGCATGCAATTCTTCTGGGGCGTCCTGCTCGCCGACCTGCAGAACAACGAAACCGCCAACGCCCTCCTGTCGGAGCGCCGCCGGCTGTGCCGCATCCTGTCCTTCGTGCTCCTCTTCCTGGGCCTGTCGATCGCGTCTTTCCCGGAGGGCAAAGCCGAGTGGATGACGTGGTCGCGAATCGAACTCGCCATGCTCAAACCCATCCTTCCGACCAACCCGGACTTCCCGCGCTTCGCCTCCGGTATCGGCCTCGAGCTTATCGCTCTGGGCCTGCATTTCAGTCCGTGGCTGCGAGACCTGCTGTCGAGTCGCTACTTGCTGTGGCTTGGCAAGCAGTCGTTTGCGGTGTACCTGCTCCACGGCCCGCTGCTGCGCTGGATTCTGGTGTGGATGCTGTATGGAGTCAGTCTGCCGGCCGACGTGGTTAACGATAAGGGCGAGACGGTCCCCGGCCCGGCGCTGAAGTTCCCGGGCAGGGCGAGGTATGTCACTGCGTTGGCCTTCTGGATCCCGCTCAATTATGGTGTGGCGGTGCTGTGGACTACGTACGTCGACCCTTGGTGTGCGAGGATGACGGAGCGCTTGGTTGGTCATGTGGTGTTGAAGCGGAACGAAAAGGGGGTGGTGCTGCCGTCTTAGGTGGTGCCGGGAAAGGGCTTTTGCATTGAAAGAGAATTTCCGAGTTCTAAAGGGGCAGGCATATGTCGGTGCAATGTCACTGATATCTTGGCGATTCACTCTCCTGGGGGGGAGGAGGTGTGGTATGCGCCTTTCGTTTGTATATATACCTCGGCTTTGGCTATTTGACATCTGGATACCATCAGAGCTGGATGACGTGTTCGACGAAGCATGTGTTTCTAGGGAGGCTATTATTGAAGCACCACATTTTCAGTCTGGGAAGGCTTTTCGATCCCAGCCGTCTTTCCACTAGTTTACGATAGCTGATGAGAGCTACCTTACAGATTGAGTTTCACCAACAGCGAATTAACAGTCAAATCAATGTCTCCGTGGGATTGACGACCTCGAGGCAAACCACCCTCATCCGAAGGGCCATGTTGTTCACGTAGTCACAGCAATGCCACAATCTCAAATTTCACAGCACGGTCAAACCCTACTTGTCCCCAAAGTATGTACCGACAACCATCCCAACCCTCACCCAGTTGCGCCGCCCCTCCCACAACGTCCACGAGCAGCGAGTACCCCTAGAAAGAAGCAGTTGACAAGGGACAGCAAGCCGGGTGAGGATGATAACATGAGGGGGTTTATCCGACTCCCTCGCCAGAAGCGAGTTCGTCACCCAACAGATCGGCCTCATCGACACCCACCGATAACCCCCAACCGTTGCCCCCTCTTAGCCCCGGAGCCAACACGCACAGAGGCCGTCGTGAAAGCCCGGTGCCGGCGGGGAAGAGGAAGATGGGTTGGGGCGGCGGACGCCGTTTTTGTTCTACCGCTCGGAATACAGAGCTGATCAAGGATGGTTCTCGCCTTGTGCTCCACCCGGCCGTGCGGAAAAGGGAATGTAAAGTGTAGTGGTTGTGTTTGTGCCTGCGTTTTTATGGAAGCAATAGACAGGAGGCCAAGTAGTGGTCCCATTTGCGTGTAGAATTATCTCGGGGAGATATCTGAAGTCTCTGACAACCTGCGGTCTCTGTACATGCGCTGATGCGATGACGCAAGAGAAGCAGGAATGCAGCCCCCTGCGTCAAAAGTGTCTTCATTAAACCTACTCATCCAGGTGGTCAATAATTCCGTGACGACTGTCCCCATGGGTATCCTAGAGCCGTAATAACATTTTCTCCAATGCATACGTGCACTGCCTGGTGGCCATGCAACGGCATCACTCGTCCTCGAAGATCTGCACGTACACCCCGTCCGTGGATGGCGGCGAGGACCCCTACTCCCCCTCAAAGAAGACGTGCTTTCGGCCGCTAGCCCGCTCGTTCTCCATCTCCTCGAGCTCGCGGTCGATCTCCATGATGTCCAGCATTTCCTCCTCCACGTCCCGCTCCTCGGCCTCCTCCTCGTCGTCGCTGGCGTCCGCCGCCATGTTCATGGACTGGGCAAAGGCGAGACCCGCGTCGCGGGCGCCACCACCGGCCGGCCGGAGCCGCGACGGTTCCGCGACGCCGGCTGCCTCGTCGTCGACTTCGGTCGACGGCAGCGGCTTGTCGCCCGGCGGCCCGAAGAACCCCTTGACAGACGGCCTTTGGCGCGATGATCGGCCGAGGTTGCCCGGGCGGCGGGAGACGCTGAGGTTGAAGGCTACGCTGCTGGGCTTTTCGGGCCGGGGGTAGGCTATGATGGCGCTGGCGGAACGGTCTGTGACGCGCTTCTTCTTGTGCAGTCCGAGTAGTCGGTTCGCGGACGACGTGCCGTCCTCGCTCTCGCGGACCACGACCAGTCGGCTTTCGCCTTGTACTAGGACATCAATTGGAAGTCCCTCCGCAGAGCCGGCCCCATCGCCACCTGATGTGGCCGAACCGTGTCGGTGTTTGTTTCCTCTCACAACGGCTTCCACACCCGTACAGCGCTCGCCGAGAAGTCCAGCCCCCAGATCCGTCAGGCGAACCATCCTAGTCGGCTGAGCTCCGCTGAAGAGGTTCACGCCACCGCCGGACCCGCGCCGTAGCTGGGCGTCCCAGAAGCGCGACATGGTAGGTATCACTGCCACAATGGGATCCGCACCTCCGATCCACAGCACAGCGCTCTCATCCGTGCCTGTAGGCGCGGCTGTTGCCCTCAGCGGCTGTGCTCTTAGAACGGCGATGCCTCCCTTGACAGCGGCGAGCCTCTCGACGCCTCCGCCCAACGACGCGGCCAGGGCGTCGCGCCTCGTGTGCGGTGTCATGGGAACGAATTCGCCGCCAGAGGTAGGCGCTGACGGCGACTTGTGCGATACGGGGTTGCGTAAGGGGCTGGTGCCTTCGAGATATCCGCTCGCGCTGAAAGTCGTCAGGGCGGCGCCGCGTAGGCCCGGCGAGTGCTTGGTGAACAGGCCTGCGCTGCCGCTCGTGTTGCCTGATGGCGGGTGTGCGCCGTCGATGTCCCAGATGCCCCATTGCCCGTCGGCGAGGAGCGTCAGCACTGCACGGCCGTGGGCGATCCAGTCGGCGGCGATGATTGGCTTGCGGGACGTCGACATCACGGTCCCGCGGGCAAAGGGCGGGTACAGTGAGAGGAGCCACGAGCCTTGGGTGGGAAAGGGACCTTCGGAGATGTCTTCGGGTAGTGATGGGACTGAGTAGTCGTAGACACGAACGGCGTACGGCGAGGTGATTGCCAGAAGCTGGGTCGGATGTGAGGGATTGAACGAGATCCCCGTAAGGGGGGTCGGTAGGAACTCTGTCTGGAACGGCTCGAGCCGGACGTTGTTGTCAGTCTTGGATCCGAGGCTGACGTCCCAGAGGCGCAGGGTCCCGCTGGCCTCCCGGTTGTGCGAAGCAACGACGACGCGTGTTGAACCGTCACCCTGGGCTGTCGAACGGTCGCGAGAGCCGGTCTTCTCCGACGAGGACTTCTGTTGGGTCACGAGAGACAGGGCCAAGCCGTCGCTAGGCTTGCTTTGACCACCGAGGCACGTCAAGGTCTCGCCCCATGTGCCCTTGCCCGCCCGGGTAGCAAGTAGCTCTTTCTTGAGCATGACCTTCGCCTTGAGCTGATGCGATGGCGGGGTCAAGGGTATCGTGACAAGATAGATTTCTCCCGTAGCGCAGGACACGGCGAACACTATGCGGTCTTTAAGAATCGCGGCGGTGCCAGCTGCGGCAGCATCAGGAGTGGAGGGTGCCATTGGTAGCACTGCAATATGTTGGGCTGCTGTACCAAGCGAGAGGTCCAGGGTCTGCACTAGGTCTGGAAACGACGAGACTTCGTTGGCTGTGGCTTCCTCAAACTCGGGTTTGTCTGGCTCTTCGGTCGCGCCCGGCTGTGAAGTCTCATCGTCCGAGTCTATGATCATAAGAGCATCGTCCGAGCTGGTGCCGTTCTGTTTCGACTGATTGTGGGTATGGCCTGGGCCTTTCAAGCGCCTACCGCCGCGCCAGAGCAGAGTGACTCCGCTCTCATGAGCATAGATGAGGACAGTCGCGCCCTGGGCGGTCTGGACCGGGTAGCTCTTGACATCGTGGATTCGCCGTGAGAGGTTGTAGCTGGAATCAAAGACAAGGTCAGCGGCGTGGAACAACACTAACGGCACAAAACCGAGAGGGAATAGAGCTAGAGGGGGTGGACCAACGCGTATTGTGTGTTCTGCGCCGTTCGACGGACTCGTGGAGATGGCAGGGCAGCCATTGCCAGGCTGGGCGAAACCGTGACGGACCGCGACGCGCTCTGTACCGTATTCGCAGAGAGGAGGAGGGTCGTGAGAGCAAGGTTTTCGTATTGGGAATGTTTAAAGACCCTGGTCCATCTGACGCTTGGGTGTCGAAGCTGGCAATTTCACGTGTTTGAAGAAGGTGACGTTGGGAGAAGCTCAGAGCCAAAAGGCGAAAAGAACCTGAAGCTCAAGATACAGTACAATGTACGAAGCTACAACAACGGGCCTAGTGGACCCACTTTGCTGAAAGAGCTTCCAGGTTGGATCGAACTTGCCCATACCGCTGTAGTGGCACGTGATGCGGCTCTGGGTGTGGTGTTCTAGACTCCAGAGATAGGTACGTACCTAATTCACTGTACGACGCGTTAAGATCTTAAACGTCAGTTGCTTGACTTCACGATTCACCCATCCACGAATTACGAAGGACACTACGTATGTTTTCGTTCTCGCCATCATGGATGCTCCGGTTTCTTACGAGATTCCGAGGCTCAACTCTTTGGCCTGATATGCTTCATTCGATTCAGTTTCACCAACTGTCAACACGAGAGGGAGAATAGGTCTGGAAGGGCACATGGAATCATCATCTGAATTTGTTGAGGTTCCCATCGGACCGTCTCGTATTCGATCTAAGCCTAATTCCTTCACCATGAAATGTCTTGCATCGATGTTGCTGGCATTATATGGCAGCGATCCGAAATCTCCAGCGAAAGGCGAGCTGACGTCGACGGACACGCACTCTCGTGTTGAACTGCTACAGATCTCGAGCCAGCAGTGATGACCGCATCCCGTCTAGTTGACCATTAGACCCGAAGCAGAGCAATTTACGGAGTTTAGGCTTGTGAGAAGAACTGGCCATCGTCTACGGGTTGCTAACCCTCGCACCTGCTGGGTTGCGGAGCATCGCATATCGACGCAGATGAGCTTCTAGGACGACTACACGCGACGAGTCTAGGTACTGATGCACTGACGTCAGCAATCCGTTTCGACGGAATAATTCCGCCGAGGAAGCGTTCCGGCAATCCTGCTACAACGCTGTCGACGCTGTCACTTACTGGTATGCATCGGAATTTCTCCATAGGTGCACCCGGGCGATTTCAAACGCAAGGCTTGGTTGTCTTCGCAGATAAGGTTATATTATATTTCCTACATGTGGAGACGGCCTGTCTCCAGCATACCGACATATCTGATATTCCTGGAGTCCATGACATCGTGCTGAGATGTCGACCTGGTGCGACTATCCATGGATCTCATTTCATCAAATCAAGCGGTGCTAACAGATGACCATTGACCTGCGTCAATGCTTGTGACGTATCTATTACTTTGCTGGGTCGCAATGTGCACCTCCAGATGCGGTCCCATATGCCGGATTGTCCCGTGGCTATTCTTCAAACACCAAACGGACCCCCAACCTAGTACTTTTCCGACCTATCCGACCTCCCTGACTCGCTGCTGAAGTCGGTGAAGTCAGTAACCGGAGTGTCTGTTCCCGCTAGTCCTCCTTTATCAATCCTGAGGATTACGTCGTGCAGGATGTCTCCGAGCTCGCTGACAGTATCGGCATCTCTCGGTACTAAGTGGCCCAGACCGTGATCCCACAACATGGCCGTATCCTGGTTGCAGACGTTATACAGCGCGACTGCCGAGTACATGAGCGGGTCGTTGGAGCCAAAGACATGGAATGTTGGGATGTCAATCACGCTGTTGCACTCGTCGGCCAGCTTGGGAACTAGACTACCATCTGGCTCGATAGCCAACGGCGGTGTCCCTGAGAAGAAGATTCCGAACTGGAGATATCGATTAGTGATCCTTCCAACAAGGCTGCGCCTGGGTTATTACTGTCACATCTGAGGCCCTTTCTCGCGTAACCTTGGACTTACCTTGATTCGTCTAGGCATCTTGTCTTTCACCCACCGCTGGTTTTCCTCGTACAGAATAGACGCCGCAAGCATGGCGCCCTCGGAATATCCCAATATGGCATCGATTTCTGGATCATCCTCGATCACCTGACGGACTCGATCCAGCGCAGCGCGGAACTTATCTCGGAAACTTTCAGGGACCTTGGAATCGGGATTCTGGAATAATCGCAGAGTGGCTTCGGGCGTCAGACCGCGCGGCAGCTGCCGCACTCTTCGCAGGGCCTCGAATGCATCATTTTCTGATGAGTCGAAAAATCGATATAGGGGACGGCTGCCGAAGTAATGTTCCCAGCCCACCGGTGGCTCAACCTCATGCTCTCCTTGTGTGTAGGTGAATGTTGCGAGTCCTCGTTCCCCCATGTGCTTGGCAAATGGGCCGAGTTGTACGCTGAAGTTCTGCGGAGATGGATCGTCTGCTCTCAACAAAGTGCCCTCGTGTGGCTGATAAAGTCCTGAAGAGTTGCTTACCTTACTGCTCCCATAGGCGCCAGGCAGGCACAGAAACTTCATTGCGGCTCTTGTTTGCTCTTATCTCGATGTTTCGACCGACCAGACTTCGAGACTCAATGGTTTCAGTATGGAACTTGTCAACCGTGTTGGATATGTATTTCCTTTGTTAAGGAACGCTGAGACCGCGCCCGTTCCGTGTCGCTGGAGCGGTCCTCAGGTCTTTATGGCCGGTAGATGGGTCTTTGGCGTCATTCAGATGTCTTACATGCATCCCAGCGGATCATGCTTTCATACTTTGGAAGTCCAGCGAGTCACTGAAGGGAATTTAAGCTCACGCATATCCCGTACCAGTGGTACAGTACTTGCCAAGAGACCTCTTATGGGGAATGCCGCAGGTAATGAGTCTACTATTTCTACTGGCCGTGGGCGAGCAGTGCCTGCTCTTGAGTCTCGGAAGATTTGACTTTGCAGTTCTGTCATTTTTGCCTTGGTACTCTTGCCTTTGGTCTTCGGACCGTCAATACGGGATGAGGGGCTTGCAGAAAAGTATAATTGCCCTTATCAGTGCATGTACCCAAAGGAACATCTTTGTTGGGAAGAGTTAGTGTACCGACAAATGTATCTGGATCTTGTTGACTGCTGACTGACTGCACAGCGGAGATCAGGTCAAACAAGCAGCTGCTGGACGCTGCCGGTCGTGTTTCATTCATAGGGCGAACGGAAGGCGATCCGCGTCCCGCTGAGCTTAAAAGTAGGGTCTTGTTTGAGATGTTGGGATGGGATAATTGATAGTTGACATCGAGCAACAAGTCACGGCTGATGTAGCATATATGAGACCTGGCGCCATGATCAAGAATACCTCAGTTCACTCGTTACGGCCATTACTTCCGGACGGCCTCTTTTTCTTTAAATATCCAATAATGGCGGAAGAGGGCGAGCTGATGCCCATTGCCATTGTCGGCATGTCTTGCCGGCTTCCGGGAGATATTAGCACTCCGGGAGAGTTCTGGAAGCTCATGACCAAGGGTCGAAACTCTTGGTCACCTATACCGAAGGACAGGTTCAATGCCGCCGCGTACCAGCACCCCAACCCGGAGAAGAAGGGGACTCTGAACTCCCAGGGTGGCTATTTCTTGTCCCAGGATCTCGAAATGTTCGATGCCGGATTCTTTGACATGACAAAGAAGGAGGCCGAAACAATGGGTGCGTGGTTGAGATAGCTCCTTGCTGGCCCTCAACTGAACCTGTGCTGACATATACCGTTGTGGAGATCCCATACAACGCATTCTTCTCGAGTGTAGTTACGAAGCGCTCGAAAATGCTGGCATTCCAAAAGAGAGCGTCGCGGGAAAGAAGGTCGGGGTCTTCATTGGCTTGCCGGATATGGAGCATAGGATGGGCAATCTTAGGGATCTGGAAGACGTTCCCATGTTTGACCCAACCGGGGCCCAGGGAGCTTTCTTGGCAGGTAGGATCGCATACTATTTCGATCTCCGCGGGCCTACCCTCGCTATCGATACGGCATGTTCGTCAAGCATGCAAGCCTTGCACCTTGCCGTGCAGAGCATCCGGAGCGGCGAGTCGGAACAAGCGATTGTCGGAGCCTCGCACCTGATAACCCAACCGGATGTCTGGGTCTCTATGGCGAAACTGAGGTGAGATGCTGGCACTTCAGTTGCTTCTGTTTGGCCTTGCCTGTCGCCAATATAGTGACTAACCCAGGTAGGTTATTCTCCGAATCAGGCAAGACACACGCCTTCGACCATCGCGCCAAGTCTGGATACGCCAGAGGCGAGGGGGTGGGCTGCCTAGTTCTCAAACCTCTACACCAAGCGATCGCCGATAACGATCACATCAGAGCCGTCATCGTGCAGACGGGCATTAGTCATAATGGCAGGACGGTCGGTACGTGCTCACCCCAGAGCGATCACACAGCGGATACTAATGAGTTTACACAACTACCAGGCATCGTGGCCCCCAGCATGGAGGAACAAGAGTGTTTGATACGTCGCGTACTCAAGCAAGCCCGGATCGACCCGAAGAATATTGCCTTCTTCGAAGCACACGGTACCGGAACCAAAGTCGGCGACCCTATAGAGGCAACTGCTATCTACAGGGCAGTGGGAAAGAGCCTGACCCCTCGAGATCCCCTGCATATCGGGTCAGTGAAATCCAACATCGGCCATCTTGAGAATGCCAGTGGTATTGTGTCTATTATCAAGGCTGCACTGATGATTGAGAAGAGTTTCATTGTCCCCAATGCAGATTTTGAGAGCGCGAACCCAGCCATTCCGCTGTCGAAGTGGAACATGAGGGTTAGTGGAACAACGGTCATCGCTTTATTCGAAACCCGGGGTTCTGCTCGTTTGCTGACTTGTACTTCTGGCGCATAGATACCCAAAACACAACGTCCCTGGCCGCTTAATAAGGAGTTCGTCTGTGTGAACAATTTTGGATACAGTGGCTCAAACGGGCACGCTGTGCTCAGGCCGGCGCCGCAACGGACATCGGTCGAGTATTTCGACCCGGCTAAGGACCACGAAAGGATCATGGCCAAGCGCTTGTTCGTACTGAGCGCCAATGACGAGGCTGCTCTCCGAAAAAGCATGGAAAAGTTGGGGATATTCCTCGAGCAGCATGCGGAGCTATACCAGACCACCATGCCTCGAAACCTGGCCTATACCCTCTGCCAGCGGCGGTCGCATATGCCCTGGCGTGTAGCTCTTGTTGCTAACATGTGCAGCTCGCTCGCGTTGGCCCTCAACAATCACGATGCCGTGCCCAGGCGCAAACCTGCCCACATCCCTCGTATCGCATTCGTCTTCACTGGACAGGGCGCTCAGTGGCATGCTATGGGACGCGAGCTCCTCAACTCACACCCTACATTCGCCTCTACCGTCAAGCGGGCTGATAGCCATTTGCTTGCTATAGGCGCTGACTTCTCCCTTCTAGAGGAGCTTACCCGGAACGAAAAGGAGTCCCTTGTGGGCCATGCGCATATCAGTCAACCGATCTGTACCGCAGTCCAAGTGGCATTGGTCGACCTTCTGGCGGCGTGGGGTATCCAACCATGTGCAGTGACGGGCCATTCGAGCGGCGAGATTGGTGCAGCATATGCCGCCGGCGCCCTGACGCTGGAATCGGCTATGTCTGCAGCTTATTTCCGTGGTCAAGTCATCATCGAACTAAGAAAGAAGTATCCTGACCTTCAAGGGGCCATGATGGCCGTTGGTGCCGGGGCAGAGGAGTCCAAATTCCTTCTCAAGGTTCTACAACCCCCGCTAGAAGCAGTAGCAGCCTGTGAGAACTCGCCCGAGTCAACCACAATCTCGGGTGATGCCGAAGCAATCGACAAGCTGGCGGCGGCTTTTCAACAAAAGAACATATTCAATAGGAAACTATTTGTGGATGTGGCCTATCATAGCCCGCACATGAGTCTTATTGCCGATTCCTACTACGAGGCGATTGCTGGCATTCAACTTTGCAAGACGCAGTCCAATATTACCTTTTTCTCAGCCGTACGAGGGCGAAAGGTCACGACGGATGAGCTAGGTCCGCAGTACTGGGTCGACAATCTGACGCAGCCAGTTCGTTTCTCCACTGCACTGAAGGCGCTCTGGACGGAGAGCGAGCCAGATATCCTGGTTGAGGTTGGGCCGCACGCCGCTCTCAAGGGCCCTATCATGCAGACGCTCAAAAAACTATCTATCCCAGCGCCAAAGTTTCCAACGTATCTACCAACGCTTATCAGAGGTCGCGATGCCACCGAAGTCTGTCTGGAACTTGCTGGGCAACTGTACATGAGGGGGTACGACAACCTCGACTTCTTCAGCATGAATCACGAGCGGGCTGAGGTAGACACGCCAGAGGTAATCCCGGTGCTGTACTCCTACCCTTGGTCTCGCCAACGATGTTGGTATGAGAGCCGTATCTCAAAGCAGCATCGCTTCAAGCCATTTCCTCGACACGACCTCCTGGGTACGCTGGCGGACTGGAGCAGCGACCTGCAACCGACGTGGCGCAATATCATCAGGCTTGATGACTTGCCTTGGCTGCGTGACGCTCGGGTCCGCGAGAGGGTTGTCTTCCCGGCCTCTGCATTTATCTCCATGGTCGTGGAAGCTGCCAGTCAACGTGCGGTGATTCTAGGGGTGGAGGAGAAGGTCAGCGTATTTGACATTCACGATATGCATATCAGCGAACAGTTGTTCTTGGAAGATGGCAACGGCACCGAGATCCTCTTGCACATCCGCGGGTCAGGAGAAACTGGTGACACTCAAGACGAGTTCCAGATTACGAGCTTTGAAGAGAAGCGTGGATGGGTTGTCAATTGCCAGGGTGCTATCGTTGCCAAGTCAGCACAGAGCGCAGGCAAGTCGCCCAGGGAATCACATCTGCGTCAACGTCCAGCCTCACGCCGCCTTGATACTACCTCTGGGGCCCACTTCTACCTTAATATGGCCTCCGCTGGCGTTACATACCCTCGGGGCTTCATGAGCATTGTTGGCGTTTCCAGCGACGAGCAGGGCGCCGTCGCCCAAGCTTGTGTTCAGGATACGCGACTTGATATGCCATTGGGGCACGAATCGTCGTATCTATTGCATCCGACCATTCCCCACTCCATGATCCAAATTGCGGACTCTGAAGCGGGATCCGGCGGCGGCGATGGCGTGCCTCGTCTGCCATCACGATTCCAGCATATCCAGATAAAGTTAGATGACAGGTGGAAAAGGAGCGCAGGATCGAGGTTTTCCTTGCAGTTGACGAGGGGTACAACGGCAGGGTCTTCCTTGGTCGAACTTTTTGCCGCAGCTGATGCCGAAACACCGTTTGTGTCCATGTTGGGACTCGAACTATCTTCTTTGGAAACAGCGAAGCCTCCGGCCGCCCTCCCAAGAGAGTTGTGCTATAGAATCGAATGGGAACTCACCGCCGAGCGTCAAGCTAATGGAGTGGATTCGCAGCATCTGCAGCAGCACGACAATCGTGTCATCCTGGTCACAAACAGGTCACCAAACGATGAGCTCGTGGGCTCGCTGCTTCGGACTTCCGCTTACTATACCGGTGTGTCTGCAGAGATTTCGAGTCTGCTTGATATTCAGGACTATAACGGCTTCTTTATCGTCCTTTTAGAGCTCGACCGCAAGCTCTTGAGCTCCATCAGTGAGGAAGAATGGCACGCTGTTCAGAGACTTGTAACTCGCTGCACGGGAATGTTGTGGGTGACGCTCGGAGCATCGAGAGTCCCTATGAACCCAGACTCGAATATGATCTCGGGGTTGCTCCGTACCGCCCGTTCTGAGCTCTCCTGCGTGGCTGCCACACTGGATCTTGATCCGTCTAGTTACCTCGAACCGGAGGCGCAAGCGGAGTTAATTGACGACGCCTTTCGACGCGCTGTACTGTCAAACAATCGTTCAGCCGATATGGAATTTGCGGAGCACGACGGTCGTTTGGTTGTACCACGTCTTGTTGCTGATACAGATATGAACTCGCGAGTGCAGCGGCAGCTGGGTACAGCCGCGCCATATCTGCAAAGCTACCAGCAGCCGGGAAGGCACCTACGTCTGAGGTTTGAGACGGCGGGTTCTCTTGACTCATTGTATTTCGATGACGACCCTTCGGCCGGGGAGCAGTTAGATGACCACGATGTTGAGATTGAGATAATTGCTACCGAATTGACCGACGACGATATCCATCCCGGTCCGACTGGGTCATCGCCCGCTCTGACCGCCAGGCCATGCAGCGGAATTGTGTCGAGGCTCGGTCCCAAAGTCAGCATTTTCTCGGTCCGCGACAGAGTGTGTGCCCTTGCGGAAGGCATACTAGGCACCCACACACGAGTGCACGAAAGCAGTCTTGTCCCAATTCCAGACGACATGGATTTTCCAAGCGCGGCGACACTCCCTTTGGTTTATGCTACTGCGTGGTACTGTCTAGTGATCCTATCGCGGATCAGGAGAGGTGAGAAAGTTCTCATCCAGCTGGATGGAGACTACGGACTGGCAGCCATCCACATCGCTCATAGCCTGGGCGCCAAGGTCTTCATTGCTTCAGAGAGCAGTAGGACGACAGACGGAGTTCTGGAGACGTCGGGAGTATCGGCCACCCACGTCTTTGATCCATCAAGCATTCACTTTTCTCGACAGACCAATAGTGCCACAAACGGAACAGGTATGGATATTGTTTTTACATCCACACGCCGATCCCATGGCTCGCTCAGAGACCTACAGAAGATCTGGGGAACCGTAGCCCCATTCGGTAGGGTTGTTCATGCTCGCGGCGGACAGGACGGCGACCAACAGCGCGCAGCGACTGCAACCGTCCAAGAGAACGCGAGCGTGGCCACTGTCAACATGCTCACACTGGGAGCCCAGAGGCCTCACATCGTGGCGAACGCCTTACGAGATGTTATGGAGTGGTTCACGCAGGAGGACAGGTCCACGTCAATGGGTAGGCTCCTCGTGTTGCCGATGGCTAAGCTGAAGGACGGGCTTCTGCTCCGCATGAAGCAACCTTTGGGCCATGTCATCGTGGTCTCGAATACCAACGACCCTGTCAAGGTTGTTACTATTCCCTCCCCAGATCCGTGTACACTCTCGAGTGTTTGATCATGAGCTGAGTTTGGAATCAGATATCACATCCGCGACAGACCCGGCTGCTCGACCCTGAAGGGACACACGTAATCATTGGAGGCACAGGCGGACTGGGCCGAAGCATGACCCGATGGATGATTGCACACGGTGCCCGCCACATCGTTCTGGTCTCCCGGAGTGGCAGCAAGGACATAAAAGTGCAGCAGCTCTTGGACGAAGCCCATGGTGTCGCCGCTGTGCGAGTCATAGTATGCGACATTGCCGACGAAGAGCAGGTCCGGAGGCTTATGGACACATGCGCTAAGACGATGCCCCCGATCTGCGGGGTGGTGAATGCTGCAATGGCTTTGCATGTCAGTATTTATTCAGTGTCTGTGGCCCTGATCTCTATTGACTGCGTTTACTAGGATGGCTTGTTCGAGGACATGACCTACGATGCGTACCAGGCCACAGTTCGAGCCAAAGTAGCAGGCACGTGGAACATCCACAATGCCTTGGAAGCCGCCCATGCGCAACTCGACTACTTTGTCCTCTTCTCCAGTGCGGCTGGTATTCTGGGGAGTCGTGGCCAGGCAGCATACGCAGCCGCCAGCACATTCCTAGATTCGTTCGCAGCATACCGCTGTCATAAAGGCCTTCCTGGCGTTTCTCTAGATCTGACAGCTGTCACAGGAGCGGGCTACATTGCCGAAAACGCCGCCCGTGCGGAAGACATCCTCAGGAATTTCGGCGGCGAAACGGTGTCTGAGGACGAAGTCCTAGCTCTGCTGGGCCTCGCCGTATCCGGTGTGTCACCGCACCACTGCCTGACCGGACTGAAGCTCGTCCCCAACGCCGCGGGTGCCCTACCGTACTACGCAGAAGACCCCCGCTTCGCCCACCTCGCGGCCAGCGCCCTGGCGGAGAGTGCGGCCTCGTCCTCGGCCGAGTCCGGAAAGCCGGTCTCGTTCGGCGCGGCGTTCCGCGCGGCCGGGAGCGAGGCGGACGCCTGCGACGTCGCGGTGCGGGCGGTGCAGCACAAGCTGTCCGAGGTGCTCTCGGTGGGCCTGCAGGACGTCGACGCCGCGAGGAGCATGACGTCGTATGGACTGGATTCCTTGACTGCCATCGAGGTGCGCAACTGGATCGCGCGGGAG
Organism: Coniochaeta prunicola; assembly: GCA_007388105.1. NCBI lineage: Eukaryota > Fungi > Ascomycota > Sordariomycetes > Coniochaetales > Coniochaetaceae > Coniochaeta > Coniochaeta prunicola. Next base: position 28,904 of record SMOB01000076.1, read on the forward strand.
CTCCGGGCGAACTTGCAGATCTTGGAGCTGTTGACGAGCGGGTGTGTGAACGACTTGGCGGCACTGATTGTCACTCGCGCAGCGAAGAGTTAGCACTGGGTGTCCTCTGGCCGGTGCCCCTTCATAGACTGCCCCTTTATAGAAAAGATTGCCGGCCCATGAGTGTGCACCCCACGGCTCACTCACCCCTGAATAATTCGTATTGCACGCTGGGAGTTAGGCAAGTCCTATCCAGCAGATACACAAGTCTGACACAATATTATACATACTTAAGCACTGCATAGCAATACATATCTATACATCTAGACCTAGCTCGCTCACAAGCGTCAAAATGCCCCCAAACTCCACCCCTCTTAACGATACGCCGACGTAACATCCCGTATATCCGGATCCATCTCATACTCATCAATACCATGCTTCTCCAACACATGCGTCACCAGGCTCTGCACCCCCTTACACAACGCATCCCGGTCCCGGTGCTGAAAGCACAAATAACACGCGAACCCGGCCCCTTCCCGATGACACTTGACGATGAACCGGTCCGTCAACAGGTACGTCCTGTCCTGCACGATCTCCACCACCTCCCCGCCCTCCGCCGGCGGAGGCCGCCGCGACACCCTCTCCCGCACCACCTCCTTCACTATATTCCACGACCGCCCCCGGCCGTCCCCCGGCCCGGCGATCACGGCCCCGCACGCGGGACACGGACCGCTGCTGCCGCCGCGCCCGACGAAGGCCCTGTCCAGCGGCCGGCCGGTGCGCTGCAGGTCCTCGGCGTAGGGGCAGAAGAGCGGGCCGGGGCGGTTGAAGGCGAGGGCTTTCTGCGGAGGGGGACGTTGTCCGTTGCGGCGGGCGGCGTTGTCGGGCCGGTCCGTGGAGGAGGCTTCCGCCGCCGCCGACGAGGAGGCCGTGGTGCTGTCTCGGAGGGTCGGGGTGGACGAGATGCGTCGCACGGGACCCATGGGCCGACGCAGGGGGGCGGCTTGCAGGAGGCGCTGGTACTGGTCTCGCAGGGCCTTGATGCTGCCTTCGCGGGCGAACTCGGAGGCGTTGAGGAGGACGCGCACGTCGGGTGGGCGGCCGGTTATGAGGGCTTCTTCGAGGAGCTTTATTACGGTGCTTTGGAGGGTGATGATTTGGCTTTGGAGCTGGGTCTGGGCGATCACTTGATGGGTAGGCTGGTTAGTATGGGGTTTACTGGGGTTTGGTATCGTGAATGTCTATTTCCTCCTTTGCGTCCAGGGGGTCAGGAGTTGACGCGGACACTTACAGTCACCTTGGGCAAACCTTGGGCCTATCTCGGCGTAGCCCCTGTCGTACTCTCTTCGTACCATGGGCCCGCCATATTCGAGCGAGGCCCGTAGGTCATCGTCGTCGCCACGTGGACGCGGCGGAGGTGAGCGCGGGCGATTCGAGCCGCGTCGAGACTCTGTCTCGTTGATGCGCCGCTCGAGCTCCTTGATCTTCTGGTCCTGGCCGTGGTCGGTCTTGTGCTGCCTGCGCTTGTCGGCGATGCGGTCGAACAGGTTGATGCCCGTCGTAAAGGTCCCGACGACGGTGGATATGAGAGTGGCGATTATGAAGCCTTGCTGGCTGGTACGTGAGCGAGTTGTTCTCTCCTCTTGTGACTTATAGACGGCCTGGATGGCGGTATTCTAGCTTACCTTGAGCCTCTTCTCCTCTATCATGCTGGCGTAATTCATCTTGGCGGTTTCTTCTGCGCAAGGCTGGACAACAAAAATTACTGTCGTACAGGCCAGGAAAGTGGCTTCAATTGCCAAGGGGGTCCGGGGTCCGGAGTGCCTAGAACCTCTTATGCCGGACCGGGACGAGGAGCTTGGGTGTTGGACGGCATGGATATATGGCGCGTGCCGGACTGATGACGTCGTGCTGCAGGAACTCCAATAATCGACCGCATCGCATGAGCTTCCGGGGGCGTGACCACGAATCAGCGGTGTACACGCCGTGCATTGTACAGTATACCATCTCGATTAAGGCGGTACAGCTCAAGACCAAACATCAGTTCGGGAACCCCCGATTTTGAGTGCCGCATCGCGCCATTTTCGGCGACTTACACACTAATCTAAGAAGTGTACAAGTGCCTTGTAACAGGATCCACGACAACCCTCAGCGACATTCTAGGCTTGCAAGAGAGACAACTGAAGTAATGCAGATCAGCGACCATCAGCTTAGCGCATTTACCGCCAGTCCCATGTCAACTGCTCCCTTTTCACATGTCTTCCCAGACAGCCTGGTAGAGCAGCAGTGTGTCCTTAACCGGGGAGTTCCGAATTCGATGCATCAGCATGTCTTTTATTACAATTAGCAATGAGGGTCTAAACAGAATAGAAGCCCCCTAAAGATATCCCAGAGCCGAGAACGCGACCCAATCTATTCCCGTCTACCTGCCCTGCCCAGCCAGCCATAAACCCTAGATGTGCGCCTGATTTCACCTGCTGATACCGTACCGAAGAGAACACATTTTTGTAAAGTTTGATATAAAACGAGAGCGTCGAAAAAAAACCCTATCTATACACCACCCCCTTTTCCCATTCCATCCCACCTCTATCATCTAGACCGGCAGCACCGCCTTATTCCGGTACAGACTCAGCCGCAGCCCGGCCCCGCAGAACTCGCTCGCGTTACCCCGGCACGGCTTGTCGCACTGGCTCTCCGTGACGTTGCTGCCCGGCGTGGCGCCCGCGTTGCCGGCCCAGCTCAGCTTGTCGTCGCACCAGCATTCGGACCCGAACTCGATTCCGGCGTAGGCGTACATGTAGCACTGGGAGAGGCAGGACTCGACCGTCGCGTCGGCGAGGTTGGAGACCTTGTTCTTGAGGAGGCGGCCCGACGAGGGCTCGGAGACGCAGTGGTAGTACGTGAAGTTGACGTTGCCGGGGACGGTCACCGGAGGGCCGGTGTATACGCTTGAGACGGCGGAGGAGGTTGTTGAGGTTGTTGATAGGTGAGTGGTGGATGAGGAAGTGGAGGGTGGGGCCGATGTTGACGTGCTCGAGGATGATGTCGTTGTGCTGGTCTTGGTAGTGCTGCTGCTGCTGCTGCTGCTGCTGCTAGTCGCGCTGCTGGTCGTGCTGTGGGTTGTGCTGCTGGTGGATGAAGACGAGGACGAGGCACTCGAGCTGGACGTCGCGCTACTGCTGGTGGTGGTATGAGAACTGCTGCTACTGCTGCTTGAAGGTGACGACGACGCGGTTGACGTGCTTGTCCGGCTTGTACTGCTCGAGGTGGTGCCGGCGCTGCTCGTCTGAACAGCCTGAGCAGCAGCCTTGGAATACTAAACGATAGCCATTAATACTGAGGTTCGGAAAATAACAAGAGAGGTAGAATAAGCACTTACAAGCTCAAGACGGTTTCCGGCACCGCAATACTCGATGGAAATCCCGCCGCAGACCATGTTGCAGTCGGCCAGCGGCGCGGAGGCGGCGCTGGACGCCAGGCTGTTGCCACAGTAGCATTCCCGGCCGTACTCTGTACCCCAATAGGTGAACCCGGCACAGTTGGCCATGCAGCTCTCGAGCGTCATTCCGTCATAAGCAAAAGTGGCACCTGTCAACGCGCGGACCCCTTGGCCCTCGGTCCAACAGCCGACCAGGTTGTACGTGCCGACCTTGGACTTGTGGCTGAGGGTAGCTGCTGCCGAGGTACTGCTGGATGTGGAACTCGTAGTCGTGCTGGACCGGGACGTTGTTGACGAGCCGGAGGTCGTTGATGAAGTGGAACTGCGGGAAGTCGTCGATGTCACGGATGTCGAGCTAGAACTGGAGGTGGAAGAGGCTGCTCCTTTCTTGTAAAGTTCAAGACGATTTCCGGCACCGCAGTACTCGAACTGGTTCCCGGGACATAGGAAGCTGCAGTCGTTCTGATTCGTCGCCTTGACGCTGCCGGTGCCTAGTGTGTTGCCACAGTAGCACTCGCGACCGTATTCGACACCGAAATACGTGTACGCAGCACAGAAGGTCGCGCAGGACTCGAGGGTCATGGCGTCGTCAGCGTAGGTCGTGCTGGACAAGGCGCGGGTTGAGGTAGCTTCGGTCCAGCAGCCCTGAAACTGCCACGACGTCCCGACAGTCTGCTTGATCGCAGGACCTGTCGGGGTAGAGCTTGCGGAGGAAGAGGTAGAGACTGTGCTCGACGAGGTCGTGGAAGTGGAGCCTGTCGAAACGGAACCCGTGGCGGTTGAGCTGGTAGAACTCGAGGTACTCGAAGTCGACACAACCGTAGCATTGAACTCGTAGACATTCAGCCTGTTTCCAGCGCCGCAGTATTCGCTGCTGTTGTCTAAACAATGGGTCAGCAACGGGTTGGTCCAAAACCGGAGGCAGATCGGGGACAGAACTCACCAGCGCAAGGCATATTACAGTCGCCAATATTCGTCAGAACAGCTCCACCCGCCAGAGTGTTAGAGCACCAACATTCACCCCCGTATTCCAATCCAATCAGTGAATACGTGGCTTCGCAGGCCTTGATGCAGCTGGCCACAGTCTTGGTCGTGGTGGCAACGCCGTTGGCGAGCGCCCGCTTGCCCGTCGCCTCCGTGTAACAACCGATACTCTTGTACCCGTCAAGCCCCGGATTAACGCTTATCCCAGGCGATGTAGGGCCAGTGGGACCAGTGGGGCCGGTACCTCCACCGCCGTTGCCGTTGAGAGTGTCGTAGAACAGCGAGATGTACGCGCCGTTGGCTGCTACGCCGTTACCGCCGCACACCTCGTTCAGGTCGCCAGAGCACGGGAAATTGCAGTTGGCATCGTCCACCTTCAACGTCGGGATCGTATTCCCGGCCCAGCATTCTGACTGGTACTGCGTACCGCAATAAAGGTAGTTCCCGTTGGCACAGGCAGCGATGCACATGGCGTTTGTGTTGGTGTCGCTCCCGTACAGCTGGGTCGACAGCTGGCGGCCGGGGTTGTTCTCCTTGTAGCAGCCCGTATAGCGGTAGCGGCCTAGGCCGTTGGCGAGCAGCGGCGGTGCCTGTTCCGAGACCGCGCCGCAGGCGAACTGGATGAACTGCTTGCCCCAGTTCGGGTCGTTGGTGTTCATGGTCCACTGGGCGCTGCCGTAGTACGGATCCGTGTTCCACTGCTCTTTGGGCACGGAGCAGTATAGCGTCGCCGTCTGGCTCTCGCCCGGGCCGAGGGTCGTGCCTTCCCCGAGGTCGACCTGGTTGTTGGCGCCGATGATGCCACTGACTCCGAAGGGAGGCTTGGATACCGTGACTGACAGCCGGGTCGCACCCGCGCCGCCGGCATTGGTCAAGCGGAGTTTGAGGGACCGCGTGGTATTCTCTGTTACGTTCCCGAAAGTGAAGTTCTTTCCGGTCGCATACGTGACCCAGCCGGTGCCGTCGGGGGTTTGGAACTGGAGGAGGGCCACGGGAGCCGCGCCGGAAGAGCCACTCACCACAAGAGTTTGCGACCCGCCGTTGGAAGTCACAACCAGGTAGACGGTGTAGTTGCCGCTGGCGGTTGGATTGAAGTTGACCGTAACGGTAGTATCCGACTCGGCCGCGATGGTGGACGGCAGACCCTTGAAAGTGAATGGGCCGACCTTGGGTCCCGCAGAGGTCGTGTCCGGGGTGATGAACGGGCCGGTGGCGCTGACCTGGGAATATTTGATGCTCGAGATAGTCAAGGCAGAGCCTCCGTCGTTGGAGAACAAGGAAGTCTGGTCGACACCTCCAGCGTTAGCTCCGGTAACGACCTCTTCGAATGTCAACGCCAATGGGCTGATGTCAAGCAGAGCATTGGCGCTGGATCCAGTTCCTGAAAGTCGGACCGGGGTATTGGCACTGTAGCCGGCGGCGTTGTTGGTCGTGCTGATGATCACACTGGTCGTGAGCAAGCCGACCTTGGCGGGTTTGAAGTACGTCTTGAAAGTGAACGAGGCCCCAGCCGCCACAGCGAGCGGAACGGTCGGCAAGGCGTCAAGGCCAAAGTCGGTAGAGTTCAGCGCCACCTTGGTGACAGTGACGGCGACCTTTGCCTTACAGGTGACTGTCGTCTCGGCGGTCGCAACACCGATCTCGGAGGTGCCGAAAGCGATGGGAGTCGTACAATCGAGAGGCGGGTTTGTCGGCGCGCCGAAAGCATATACGTAGCCCTGCGTAGTGCCGTGGTAGACGATGCCATCGCCAAACACGGGCCTAGTGAACTTGGTCGTTCCGGGCACGGTGAAGGACTTGATCAGGGTCATGGAACCGCCATTCGGTATCGCGTTGTAAATGCGGAGACTGGCACCCTGCACGTCGTTCGTCCAGACGAGACCGGTTCCGGGCTGGCCGTTGAGGGATGTGACAGTCCCGTGGCCGACACCGAGAATGCCGGCATTATTCGTCGGGGAGTCGGCAACTTTCGTGAAAGAGGGTACGCCGTTGGTGCAAGAGAACTTGAAGACGTGGCTGGGATGGTCGATGACTTGTTGAGTGTTAATAATGCGCTTCCACCTGAAAATGCAACTTTCTCGACCTGCAAGGGAGGCAGGAGAGACCCAAGAGAAGTAGAGTGCAACTCACCATTGATATAGATATAACCCCCTTCCAGCGGATAGACTCCGGCACCCGCATACACAGAGTTCTCGTTCTGGTAGACCTGGATAACGGCATCGCCCCCGCCAGGCCCGTTCCGGTACCCGCCGAGGTTGTCCAGGTTCAGCCAGTACGTCTTGCCGCTCTTGCCGGTGACGACGCCGATGCGCTTGACGTCGCCGCACGAGAAGGAGCTGGGCAGGATCTCGAGCGGGCTCGTGCCCAGGTCCTTGTCGGCGCCGTCCAGCGCCTGCTTCTCCTGCGGCATGAAGAAGTCGACGATGGTGAGGCTGCCGTCGTCGTTGATGGTCATGTGCACCGCCGCCTCTTCCAGCGATGTGGGCGGCGTCCTGCCGTTTACCGGGACGGTCGCGAGCTGGGAGGCGTATCCGTTTCCTGTGGCGAAGAACATCGAGCCGGCGTCGTCGGAGGCTAGCCCGCCGCCGGACATCCATACTCCGCCTCCTGGGGTGGTGTTGGGTACGCCTTGGCCTTCTGTGGCCCATCTCTCAACAATGGCTCCGGTCGTCTTGTCCCATCCCATGATCCAGCCGGTGAAATTGCTTGGGATGAACGTCAATATCAGATACATGGGCCTGTGTTACTCGGGATTACTTACTACTGAACGCAATGCGAAGCGAAACCGGCATAGATGTACTGGCCGGAATGAAGCAGGGCGGGGCGCTGGTGGTGAATGCCGCCATTGAAGCTGCGCACCGGGTTGTTCCTCGCAACGGTGCCCTCGAGACTGACGGGGAAGTTGGGCCGTTCCGAGAGATCATTCACGTTGAGGGCGTGGAAGTAGTAACGTCCGTTTGGCTTGCCCTGAGCGCCGGTGCCCCCGTTCTGGTTGGCGTAGGTCTTGGCCGTGAGATAGAGAGTCTCGGTGTCAGGATCGATCACACCGGTCGAGGTGATGCCCACAAGGGGGTTGATATCGACACAGCCATCGAGGTCAGCGGTCAAGAAGGGGATGTGCAGGTTTCTTGAGGCGACAATGGCGCCCGTCTTCGCGTTCAGCTTGTACACGTTGTTCTGTGTCGTGGCGAAGTAGACGTACTGCACCCCGTCCGAAGGCGTGTAGACCAAGGGCTGGGAGAAGATCTGCTCGGCGGCGCCGTTGTAGTTACCCGGCAGCAGGACCTTGAACAGTTGGGCAAATTGGTCACTCCCAACCACGGACGGATCCATATTGTGGTTCCTACATCGTGGATCTGCTTGTCAGTTGCCGGACCTTGTTGCACCGGGGGCATACGCTAACGGCAAACACAGCGATAGAGCAAGACTTACGTCTGGTAGCCATGCCGGAAGTTGTCTCCTCCCCATGTAATGGTATCAGTCGACGCAAGCGAATGGACGAGGCCAACAAAGGCCGTCAACAGCACCAAGGCCGCGGTGGCGGTGGTTGATACCATCTTGGACATGATGCCGAGTTCTACGAACAGGGCCAACGAGTGTAGGTCCGCGAAAGATCGATCGAAGGTTGCATCACAAGGGAAGGGACGGGGTAGGCAGCGGGACCGCCAGCTAGTTAAACGGTTGGGACTGAAGAGAGTAGCAGTCGATACGAGCCCACAATCCGTTGTCAGGTACCTGGCCGATCTTCCGGGTCCCAGGGTGCGGTGGGCTGGCTGGCCCCGGTGCGGTGTGCCCACTTTCGGCTGCTGCTCTCTGCCATTTTCTCAGCTCGCCCGGAGGGAGCGGCCAACAGATGTTCTGGAAATATCTTGGACTGGTCCACAGCCAAGCGCGTCATTGTTCGCTGGCCCATAAAAAAGATGGGCTGTATTCGCAGTATCTTCACTGCGATACCAATTCGCGGCCGCCAAACTGGCGCGAACTTGTTCCGGGCAAGCTCATAGTAAACTTCAATATTCCGTACCCCAAGGTGAGGGGGAACATGCAGCTGAAGGTCCTGATCGGCGCAGACGCATGTCCCAAGGAGCAAATGAGCGCGTCGGCGACAGAATTTGCCCAAACAGGGACCTGCCTGTCTGCCAGTCCTGCATTGGTGGGATGCGAAAGGGACGGCCACGTCGGAAGGCAGATCGAGTGCTAACCCGGTTGGAGCGAGTCAAAACCAATACATGGGGAGCGTTGAATCCACCAATGGAAAGCTAACATTGAAGGACAAAGAGCATGATGGAGTGACTGGACTGGAGGCTCGTATGGATTCTGCATGGCTTGCCAGGTTACCGTAGGAGGTGGTGTGGATTGAGATTGGAGTTGCACTGCTTTGGCTACCCTGGACCTGGTCTGGACGCCAGGACGTGCATCACTTTACCAAATACCATGTCGATCTCAATGCCAAGCCGGCCGCCGGTCGCCACCATGTCGGTAGCATTTTGCACCGAGTACGCAGTAAGTCTACTAGGTATAGTGCACAAGTGTAACTGTCATCGGTACTGTAGTGTAGCCGTCCGATCCAGCAGGCCAGGAAGTGTGCAGCAGGTCTATCCACCAACCCGGGTAAGGTTTTGCCGGGATTTCCAATATTCTGAAGAATCGGGTTCAGCTGGCCCAAAAATAGGCATCCATCAAGCGTCTGGATAGAGGTGATGAGCTCATGGCGGATGCAATTTCTGATATCCAAGAGTTGGTTGAACAAAGAACACGAACGCGCTACCACCAGCCAAGGTACACTAGAACGTGTACCGCAGTACCTTAACTGTGCTGGTGGGTCCTGGATAGCTCCTGTGGCTTGCGCCAGGAAATTGGTGAGGTGAAGGCGCCGAACAGGGCCGATGAGCGACCCGGACAGCCGCGCTTCTCTCCGTGGGGGTTTTCTTTGTCTGCCCAGCTGGACGATAAGTATCTGAAGAAGGAAAGTCGCACAACAGCAACATTGAAGTAAATAGGTCGAAAGCACCCGACCTACCAATTATCGTATTGCCATTATATTGACAGCTGAGCACTTCATTCTCGCAACTTTACCACACCCACACCGTGCTGATGATGACTTGCCGTGGGACGTACGTGTACCTATCGTGTTTTTCCTCGTGTTTTTCTTTTTACCAGGGCCAATATCACTGTCTATCTCACCGCGCCCCCGTCTCCCAGGGATGCTTCAAGCCACACAGATCTTGTGCCTTGTTTTAGGCGCGATAGCGTTGGCGCTACCGTTGAAGGAGGCGCCTTCAGCCTTAGTTGGTTGGAGCCACGAAAGCCACAGTGATACGAAACCAATAGCGCGGTCGGAAGATAGCGGACCTTGACGTCAAATGAGCGTGAAGCAGAGGTCAAAGTCCATCTTTGCAGTCATGGCGTTCCTGATATCGATATCTCGGTGGGCCGCCCGGGGGGACCTACCGGTACTAAACCTGGGCTTTTCCGAGTTGCTGACCAGTCTGGGTCTGGATCCTCGGCCTCAAATATCATTTCACGATGATAAGCTCCGAATGGCTCAACTCGACGAAACGACGTGGCTCAATATTCGCCTATTCGTCCCGAAATTCACCGTTTATACGAATTCAAAAGTCCATCAAGCGAGAACTTCAAGACGACATATCGTAGAGAACATACAAGCAGATACAAACACAGCAAAGATATTCAAACTGACTCCTCCTAGCTCGCCTTGCTGCTCCGATCCCAGTGACAGTGGCTGGCTGACAGGTCTTTATCACGCCGATCCTTTCCACTGCTGAGCTCCACGGTGCGCAGCATAGACGTGTCTCCTGTTCATCTATGCGTGGTGCTGCGATGCCTCGGTTCGATAATGACTCTCGTACTCTGTTGAGCATTGTACCGCGGAGCGAGATATCGAGTCTGGTCCCGGGCATTACTCTCAGCATCCGGTGCCCTTGCCTTTGGTCAAGTTGCCCTCATGCAACTTCTAGTCAATCCCTCGATTTTCTTTGGCCTCTGCTTTGTAAACCTCAATGCCTTAATCAAGTTGGAAGCCCACAGTGTTATCCGGAGGCCTGGTGTGCGATGATGCATTAGCGAGCCTGATATGCCCTGGGCCTAACGATGTCCATTGGGGGAACAGCTTTCCTAAGCATTCCGTTCCAAGTCAGCCCCTGTACAAGAATATCGAACGTCGAGACCTCGCGGCCTGTCCTGCTTTCCGGTACTCTGGACACAGCGACCAGCTGCGATTTTCCCTAATACTTATTGATTCTCAGGAGACAAGTCGTCCATGCTAGATGCGACAAATATTCTTGCGCAGGTGTTGATCACTGCTGCCTGTTCCTTTCGGACAATGGACCATTTCAAGTCGATTTTTAGGTCGACGTCTGTGAAGTCAAAGAGGGAAAACCTCTACCACCAAATGAAACTCAGGGTCCATCATATTGGCTAAGTCGAGTACAACTTGTACAAGCACAATGCCTCCCTTCCTGACGCAAACAATTAACTCCAGGTCCTTCGTCCAAACACAACATTGGGCAGTTGTACGACCGCACGCACATGGTCACCCCGATCCTCATGACAATCCAATATCCCTCCTGTACCGTCCCTCTTCCTATCCCTATCGCACCCAATGACACTAGACCTTAATCCCAGAAACAGGACACACGCCATGCGCATTGCTAACGTCCGGATGCCTAACAACCTTGGCCTTGTGATGTCCGACCTTGGCCTTCGTGACGGGACACTCGGCGTCGTCGCCCTCGCCCTCGATGCTGGGGTGGTTCGGGCCCAGCACCGTGGTCGCCGAGCCGACCACGGGGCAGATGTCGTCGTCCATCGCCTGGCTCTTGGGCTCCTGCACCACCTTCTTGAGGGCCGGGCACGCGGAGGCGTCGGAGGGGGACTTGCCCGCCGGGACGGGCACGGAAGGGTGCTTGTGCAGGTTGTGGTGGTGGTCGGTGGAGGCGCCGACGACGGGGCAGACTTGTCCTGGTCGGGAGAGGTCGACGTCCGGGTGGGATAGGGGGAGGGTGGTGTTTGTGGTGCCGACGACGGGACAGACTTGCGGCTCGGAGGCGGACATGGTTTCTGTGGGATAGTGTTCGGTTTGAGTTGTGGTAAGTGAGGCGTTTGGATGGATGATGATCTGACAAGCTGGGTGATTGTTGGAGGACGTTAGAATTAGGTTAATGTTCAAAGGACAACGAGGATCGAAGTTGGGAGTGCTCCGAGACACTTAACCTCCCCCTTCAGTAGGTAGAGGACAAAGGTGAGCTCCCCGCCTGGGTTGCCCCACCAAAGCTCACCTGTTCATGCAGACCTGAGGAATGACGTAGAGGTATAGTGCCTAGCAGCCAATCAAACTGGGCTTAAAGGTAATCCCCACTGAACAACGCTAAGAGCATCTAAACAATAATGCTGATCTTTAATATGAACATTCCGCATCCGTTGCAATAGCTCGGCACTCAATTGATGTGTATTGTGTTGCTTTACAGATACGGATATGCTGGTTCATGTTGCTACAGGCTATCTGCGGTCCGTCGGCCAGTAGCACGGCCATCGTGTGACTTGGCAGCCAACCCATTGCCAGCGGCATCCCGACACAACCATTGACTCGGTTCATGCAGTCCAACAACGGCTGAATAATGTTTCACGGCCGGTTTCAACTTGCCAAATACCCTATGAGCACACACTAGCAGTCGCTGTCGGCGCACTGATCGGCTGCGTGGTGATGTTATCCGGCTTTGGAACACCTTCGATACCCATCAATTCTGTGTAGAATACTTGGGTCTGCGTTAGCGAGCGACTGCGCATCTCGGTCCAGGATGCGGAAGATTCATACCGAGCGTAGAGTTGGGCGGGATGGGGCCCACAACGTGATCGCCGTACCCAAGCCGCGGCGGGATCGTCAACTTCCTATGCTGCCCGTCAGTTTGCCATCCGCTGGCTGAGTTTCCTACTGGACGCACCTCTTCTCGCCTATGCACATGTCAACGAGGCCCTGGTCGAACCTGTGTAACGAATTGCGTCAGTGACTGGCAGCGAAAAGAAGACCGAGCTTGGCCGGCCCGGGGACGACATTACCCTTCGATGACTTCGCCTGCTCCAAGGTCGAAGCTGAAAGGTCCTTCCGAGTCCTCGCCATAGCCTATAGCACGACATCAGTTGACGACAAAATCGCCGCCGGCAGAGGAAACAGCCCGAGGCACGTACTGGAGTCGAACTCAGTGCCGTTAGTAAAGGTCCCGTTGTAGTTGACCGAAATCGTATCCCCGTTGTGCGTCTTTCGGTCGCAGACGACGGACAATGTGACTTCGACGATCAGATCCGAGTCCTGCGCCAGGGCCGTCGCCAAGCAGCCGGCGAGCACGAATGCAAAACTAATGGCGCGCATCGTGGAAATTTCACTTGCGGCGATGCGTTGGACGGCGCGAATGGGATAGAGGAAGGAAGCGAGAGAAAAGTAGAACGAACGAATGCGATGCATCATAAGGATGTCCCTGCGGCGCGAGATCCTCCAGAGTTCGGAGGCGGTGCCTGGAAGGATCAGGACAGGCTGAATCCTGGGACTCAATCAATTTGAGATTTGCGGGCGTCTTATATTATCCTGGTATACGGGCATCTGCGGGCTATATCACCCGGAGCTTAAGTTTTGGGCCCGTTCGCCTGCTTTAGAGCGCTTCGGAGCCTGCCTCTGGCCTGAGATGGGGATTACGGGTCAAGGAAACATTGTACTGCCCCAGGACAAGCATCGACGCACATCGCAGCAGCATGACAATGCCCAGCAGTCAACCTATTTATCATTCAGCGGTCACGGGCGTACGTGCATGGCTTGATGTATCGTGTATTACAATGAGCAAGCTTTGACTCTCTCGGCTGTCAAGTTACTCTACCTACACGACTGGAATATGTACAGTGAGAATGGAGGCGTCCAGTCAACGATGGCGAGCATTCCGTCGGCTTAACTAGGGCGTGTACCTGCCCACATCGCCACCCGTACCGGGCCACGAACCCTGGAAGCTGCCTTGCGTCTGGATGTTCGTCCCGTCGGCCAGACGCAGTGTGGCCCACGTATCCTTGGAGCAGAGACCGAATGCCTGCAAGTTCGACGGCGTCTGCTGGATCCAATGCATCACGTCTATCGCAGCACATCATGGGTTAGCAAGGGGTTTCTAGGGCTTGGGATGACTTGGGAGCCATCGCATCACAGAGTGGGTAGAGTCGTGAGGTACTTACTCTGACACTGGTAGGCACCAGCACACGCTTGATAGCCCGGACCGCTGAAGAACGCCCACGAAGCGGAGGCATAGGTGTAGATGTTCGATCCGCCATTGATGTAGTTGGCGAAGCCCATTCGACAGCGCGTGTCTCCACCAGAGCACCAGCCTAGAAAGAGGATGTTAGCATTCATGCTCCTACGCTGGCATGTCAGAAGGGGGGCGGGTAGCTCACTGAAATCCGGATCACCCCAGTTGTTGACGTCGGCGACCCAGGGGGCGGGGGGAGTCTGCTGCACGTGGTCGCCCTGGTCGTAGTTGGTCTCGGTCTGCAGCAGCGAGACCATGACGTTGCTGGCCTTGCGGAGGTTGAGCTGGTACAGCCACCAGTGCTCCGACCCCAAGGCGTGCAGCCAGGTGCCCTTTGTGGCCTCGACGAGCGCGCCGCCCTTGGCGGCGATGCTGGACCCGCCGCTGCCCTCGGTCATGTGGTCGGCCACCCAGTTCCAGACGTTCTCGACGTAGGCGGACGAGGTGGGCGCGAAGTGCATCCCGATGAAGGCGGCCCTGCACTCGCTGGCCGGGTTGGTGCAGGCGCTGGTCAGGGCGCTGGCGCCCAGGGTGCCGCCGACGGTGACGAGGGAGTTCCACAGCGCGACCTGGCCCGGCGACGTGCCGGCCATGTTGAACTGGATGATGATGGCGCCGGGGAGGACGTCGGAGACGGTGAAGCGCATGTCCTGGATCTGGGCGGTGCCGACGTCGCCGCCGTTGCCGACGGCGACGACGGGCTTGGGGTTGGCGGCGTCCTTGAAGAAGGCGCCGTTGCCGGTGATGGTGGCCCAGGCCTCGCCGACGATGCGGGAGCCCTTGGGGATCAGGAGCGTCGAGTCGACCCGGTACTTGCCGAAGGGGAAGTAGGCGATCTTGTTGTTGGCGGCGGCGAACTGCAGCACCTGGTTGAGGACGCCGGACTCGTCGATCGTGTGGTCGCCCAGGACCTTGTGCCCGCCGTTTTGGTTGGGATCCTTGACGTTGATGAAGTCCGAGACGGGGTTGTTGGCGTAGTTGGGCGCCGGGAGCACGGGGTACCTGCCGCCGGGGGCCAGGGCGGCGGGCCTGCTGTTGGTGGACGTCGTGGCGCCGTAGACCGGGTTGCGTCCTACCGTGTTTCCGTACGTGAAGGTGTCGACGTGGCTCTGTGCGCCGAGCAGCGTGCCGGAGGGGCCCTGGGCGATGACGGAGTTGGTGTCCTTGCTCAGGTTCTCGATCAGGAACGACGGGAAGCCCTGGGTGGAGAAGGTGACGCCGGAGTTGACGGACTTGGCGTCAATAAGAGCGATCCAGGGCGCGCTACCGGCGGTGTGCGACACGCCAGTGCCGCAGGTGTCGAAGGTCTGGGATGGGGGTTAGCTCTTCGAGTCATGTCCTGGGCTCAGTCAGGGGCTTGTTACCGGGTTGATGAGACTGATGGTGTTTCCGCCTGTAATGAGCATTCCGATGGTGTTCTGGAAGAAATAGATGCTCTTGTACAAGGCTTGCTGGTGCCCATCGTCTGGAGCAGGGTTAGTGGGCCTGAATGGATGAAGTTGGCAAGGGGGAGGGGCTCAATTACGCCATATTCCGTTCTGTCGTGGCAGTATTAGCTCTTCAATCCTGTTCGACTAGAATGTGGGATGGCAGGAACTCACTTGTCCTCGTTCTACCCGCACATCGGCAAGGCCGAGTGTCGAACCCCTTCCGAGACGGATACCGGTGTGGCCATTGCCATTCACGGAGCTCGCCATGGTGATCTTGACATTCTGGAGCTGCGCGGCTTGCGCAACGCCCCACCAGAGCGCGGTGAAGGCGTTACCTACACGGATCACGGCAAGTTAGCATGTGAGGCGGGTACCGTCACTCGGAGTCAGGGAACGGAGAGAGGACCGTAACCCCAACCCTGACGCGGGCGAGATCTATTCTTACCTCCTGGAATGCTGGTGGTGTCAAGGACAAGATTCTTCAAGCCTACGGCGAAAGACAGCTCCCCAGACACTCCGGTTGCAGGGTCCTGGCCTGTTTCTGCGGTCAGATTCACCTACGCTTGACACAGTCACTTAGCGTGAGCACTCACCCGAAATGAGAGTGGCATCCCCCGAAAACGAGGAAGACGCCTTGATGATCGGCGGGTTGGTCGCATCACCCATCAGAATAGTATCCGTGTTCATTCGGATCGTCTGGCTGACGGTGTACGTGCCAGGGGGGATGTAAACAACCTGGATATTACATCAGCACATGCATTTCCCGTCAATGACTTAGCAAGGGGGGCTCGGAAAGTCGTACCCTGGGCTGGGAGGCGAGCCATTGCGGGTGCCGGGTTGCGCCGTTGGTGCCGGCATTGATGGCACGCTGGATGGACGACGCGTCTCCGGCGGTGGCGGCCATGAAGACGGGATAGGAGAAGTCGGGGTCAAGATCGGGCGCGTAGCCGCGAGCCGTACCGGTATGGTCCATGTTGGCGTACCAGAAGCTGGTCGCACGCCGTACGAGATCATTCTCGGTGTGGTTGGCGGCTCCGACGGCCGTAACCGCCGCTCCGTGAAGGAGGACGGATAGTGTCGACGACAGCTTCATCTTCAGTCGCGGATTCCTGGACCTAAGATGCGGACTCTATCTGCTGATGGGACAGACGTCTGTCCTGACATGACTAGATCGCCGGGAAGTAGAAGCTCATATAGCCATGTCGGTGGTTGCATCGCAAACGGGGTAAGTCAGCATCTACTGCCCGGCCGATCAGATGGCCATCAATGCTACCCATGAAACTTGGTAGTCAGCTGTGATGATCAGTGGACTCGGCGCATTTGCAAGTGCTAGCAGACAAATTGGACCGTTACCTGCCAGGGTCGCACCATTGTGTAGCCACAGAAGTCTGACCTCGACAGTGAGCTCCGACGCTACCCCTCGGGCATGAGCTAGGCAGCGACATTTCATAGGGGACCTTCGGGGGCATTCGCGGGGACTTGGGCATAAATTGGCAGGTGCTTGATTACTGAGGGCCCGGCCGCGGTCCAATTTCAGGGTCGTATCAACAACCAACTCCACACAAAGTCCCTAGCCCTTTGGGGTGGGATTGCCGGCCGTACCAGCTTTACGAGGCGCCCAATGAGGATATTGGTAGCCCGATGTTCGTTACGAGCGGGGCTCCACGGGCGGGATGGACGGTGCGTCGCGGGTTGGAATTAGGGATTGGACGCCCCTCTCCTACCCGGTACTTGGCGTTGTATCTGCGAGTGATCACTGTGTGCCGCAGTAAGCTTAAACATATTTGCTCTAAGGTACCATCACGTGCGTCGGAGTCAGCGTCAGACCTAATGATGCGCTGACAGGCTCAGCTCTATTTCTATCCTGCCCTCCGGCATATTGTGAGACTATAGTACTATGCTCCCATTGAGTGGAGTATTCGCCTATACGGCGCATTTACGGCCCCTTGGAACAGGCGGTAAGCTGACAGCGTTCACGTAATTGACTACATGTGTAGACATCCACCACCGGAGAACTCGGAGAATTGTTAATATGTGTGAGTACACTCGACAGCCCTTCTCTCTAAAATGTATGACACATGTGTGAAAGAGCAAAGGACGGTATGCATAGCTCCTCCGGGCGACCATTGTGAGTGAATACGGTCCAAACAATTCACTCTGCTGTGCATATACTTCTAACCCTTTCGTCCCAGAGTCTTGAACATCTTTTCAGTCTGAGTCTGGAAACTCGGGTACTCTTTAGTAAAAGTACGTGTGGTCGATTGGATCTAAGGCCTACTCTCAGTCATGCGCCGCAGACTTCGGCTCCTTCTCTCTGGGCATTGTTCGCATGAGGCTCACTAGCATCATGTCGGGCCATTGTATTCTCAAAACCAAGCAGACGAGCTGTTACGAACTGCTCTGGAGACGACGGGTAGCGTTTAGTCAGAAGACAATGACAAGGCATTGTGGAGAAGGAACGCTGCCCCGGGCATATGTTTTATCGAAGGTTGACCCCGGCAGAGATCCCTGTTCCGACTTACGCCTTAGCTCTCACCGTCAATCTACCTGTTCTTACCTCCTAGGTTCGCCACGAGACACCAACCTAGGTACAGAAGAAATGGGTAGGCAATCGGAACCCGCCACTAAACATTTGTCGGCATACATAGGCAAACTCCCCACAATTGAACCTTGGATTCCTCCTTTTATATGCCATTCTTGCAACCACCTCATACTAGGCGGCACTCGTCTCGAAAAAAGGGTCTCTTAGGATATGTCCGGTTATGACAATTCGAGAGATCCTCATCTTGCTTCTCGGGACAGGTGAGTTGCCGCCTTCTCTCAGACACAACGACGACATATGCCGTATAACGGAGTACGACGCCCCCGGTAGCACGCAAGGCACATTGTTTACAAGAATAGTCTGGCATCCGACAGAAAAAGCCGTGGCAAAACGCGTTGAAGGTCATTATAATTATTCGTTTCAGAGAATTGCCTCACTATCGGGTATCAAGTGACCCACCATCGACCTCTTCCTCAAGGGAGAGGACGTGACGTTGACACTGACCGTCTGTATCGAGCAACCTTCGGTTTTATATGCCTTTGCATACGTCCCGTTCAGAACGGCATTGAGCCACGCCTCAGCCGCCGCGTGTCCGTTAGTTGCCTCCGCTGAGTGTCCACCAATCGTATTCCTCTGATACATGATATTGACCCCGACCTCGCAGTACTTGCTCACCAGCTTATCGGTGTCATTGATGTGACTGATAAGGTCTCCAATCGCTTTGTAGACAAAGAGCGGCATCTGCGGGACACCGTGATATCCCATCAGTCCGTCCCGCAGGATGACTTTCTTCGTCAAGGAATTGTTCAGCAGGTCGTCGAAGCCGCCGATGAAATACTGCGAAATGTCTTTGAAGGCAAAGACGCCACCAGCCTCCGCCAGTGACATATTAAGCGCCCCCATGAACGTCGTTGCGTTGTACTCGCCGGACGGCTTCAGCCTCGACACCACGTACTTATAGACTTCTGGGAACTGACTGGTGCTCCCCAGAATGGCAGACTGGAGCGACTATGTTAGCGAATTTCTCTGAGGCTATTGATGACACTACCAGATCACTGGCAACCGAAATCACGGATAAGTCCCCTGTTCACATACCGGAGCCAAACCCGCCGCATATGATTTGTTGATGGTCAGCAGCACGCTCGAGGTGTTCGGGGTCAGACCACCCAAGGCAACACCGCTGAAGTTGAGCTCTGGAGCGTACTGAACTTGCAGTTCGGACCCCCACTCGCTGGCCAGGGCCCCTCCGCTGTAACCCCACATCGCGTACAGCGTGTTGTTCGGGAGCATGATGCTGTCTTTGAGCGAGAGCGCGGCGCGTACGGAGTCGAGCGTGGCATGGCCGGACATGACGCCGGCCGTGAAGCTCGCCAGGGGACCCTCGTAGTCCGGTACGCTGACGAACCAGCCCTTCGACAGGGACTGGTTCACGTCCAGCGGGACGCCGCTGTACATGGCGTAACTGGGGCTGGCGTCGACGTCGGCAGAGTCGTATGGGATCTGGTAGGACAGAAGGGCAGCGGCCGGGCGGACAGGGACGAACACTGTGGTTACCGCCCAAGCTGGCTTGTATTGGCTGTCGGTGGTCCGGTACAGGACGTTGTATGAGGCCGAGCAGTTGGCGGATATCTTGGTCAGGTTCCCTGGAGCAGTTCGGACTCGAAGGACTGTGCCTGGAGCCTTGAGCTCGAACCCATCTGGCCCGGTGTACCACGGGTCCTGCGATGGAGGCAGAGGGGTTGGAGAGGGGCTCGCACAGGAAGCCGATGTGGTAGCCAGGGACCCTTGGGCTAGGAGCGTGACAACGCCCAGCAGGCGCAATAAATTTGGTATAGGCGACATGTTCTCAAGATATCAATGGGGGTTTGAGCTTGGCCAGATCCCGAGTCTGATCTAAGTCTACCGGAAGGAAGAGTATGAGGGCCAGCGACTGCGGGCGAAATGAGAGGAAGAAGGGCGCCATCTTTATGCAATTCAAGTTGTCGCGCATTGCGTATTGCGTTGCGTGTTGCGGTCGAGGGCTTCAATGACGAAACCGACCTTTGTAAGTGGACTTACGTGGCCGAGGTATCCGTCACTTCCCCGCTCTGAACCCCAACGAAGGAATAGCCTGTGATGTGGTGGTGCCGTGAAGCTGCTGGAGTCACTATTGTCATTGGCCGACTAATGCAGGTCTGCAAAGGCGGTGCTCCTACTAGCTTCGAAAACAAGGACACTAGAAGCTAGCTGCACTTCTAAGAGGTCGCGTGGCATAGGTACGCACGCCTTAACCTTCCAATTCAGGTTTTACCGCAGCGCAACTAGAGGTCCTAGTTCAGGTCTAGCAAATTTTCAGCTACAATCCGGGGAACCGAGGCCCAGATGCGGAGAGAGGGTTGTTGGTCGCGCGGGCGTTTCTGCTGTTCGTACAATGATAATGGTGGACAATGAGAACTAGACTCTAGAGTAGTTGCATGCACTCGAGTGAAGTAGTACGCAATTGGCAAACATCGGGACAATTTTACACCGGTTGTCATTGCGGATGACTGATACTTATCAATCAAACAGTAGTTTCCCGCATCGTGACGACATAGCAACAATTAAACTGTTGTTGAGAGTCCCTAGCTGGTCTTCGCCTAAGTGGTAGGTTGTCTTATCTATCAAGGGGAATATATTTCTGGTGTGCGTCAGCATCTCAAACTCGTTGACTGACATCCTCAGCCTTTGTGCTCTCTTTACAGTCTGCACAATCCGGGGTGCTTACGCGTTCACATGAAGCAAGCAGTCAAGCGACGTTCACACTCGTCTTACATGAAGATATCTGTGCGGCCAATAGCCTTTATGAGTTCGAGATGCCATCGCTCATCCAGCCCATCAACCCATTCTTGGTTACGTATGCATAAGGCAAGCACCCTGTAGGACACGATTCCTAACCCGTCGTTTCTATAGATGGAGTAAAGACAGGCTCAAAACACTACACCTGTGGTAGGATTACGTATGTGACTGCGCAACCTCTCAATGATCAGTAGGCAAAGCAGAGTGGGAACCATCATACGACGAGACGACGAGATGGCGAGACGACCACACGATACTCTGGAAGAGAGCAGCGAATTAGACTATTACCTGACCCTTCAATTGTTGTCGTTACCTTTAGACGGTTGGATACAGTACTGCGCTAACATGCGTAGTCCTTCCACAGATGTATATCAAGCTTTAACTATCACGGTAAGGCGTTAGATAACTACAATAAAGATGGTGGCGCTGGGAGTCCACACCTCTCTGGTTGTTGTAAGCCGCATTGAGAACATGTTTGAGGGAAATACCTTGTTTTATATGCACTTCCACGTATGATTGAGTCATGAGTTCATGTCGCTGGCATTCCATTCTTCGGTGGCAGCTTCTCGGCAACTTTCAGAATTGCAACGTCAACATGGCCCCTTGGTGATTATCCACACGATGATTTCCCGTAGCAGACTACTACGTATAGTCTGGACTTAGATATAGAACGTAATCTCGTCCCGATCCTTCTTTATTGCGGATAACATCCCCGGGGTCTTTGTCAACGTAGCCACCTTTGGTGTTGCCCTAGCCGCCGTGATCATCGAGATCACAAAAAGAGATATCGACAGATATGCTGGCAATGACGATACTGAACGTGCCGATGGCAGCTGTTGAGGAGTGTGAGCAATGCAAGGTTGAATCTAAAAGAGAGCTGTACCAGAGTGGACAATACACGGATTTTCGACTGATGGTGCTTAAGAGGGATTTTTGTGTCTAATTGGGGGATTGGTATAGGGAAAGTGCCGTCCGAAGAGCGGTGACGGAGTGGACGACAATATATTGTGTACCTCGCTGCTGCTAACGCCAATGCATATATGTTCTGCTTGTCACCACCAGTAACTACTACTCAGGGCTTTAAATGGCTGATTGTGAAGATGTATTAAACGACGTCACCCGGGTGAAATATTGATCACTGTTCGAAGTTTCGTCAAGAAATTTTCATTCCATCATGGATAGTCTAACACCAACTTAGACCTTCTTGGCAAGCTGGACATATGGACCTAAATGCTGCACGTGTGGACGCCCCCAACTCCTTCGCGACACTAGACTGGTGGCGTCGATAACTGCCCCTGGAATGTAAGCCGCTCTGGGTAAAGCTGGAGTTGTGCTGCGTCTCTGCCTGGGGACAATACCTGGAAGGCAGTTGCTTGATTGAGTCACCTTGGCCAGCCAGGTCAAAAGACATAGTTCGCACGATCAATTCCGCAACATGCGTCGCTCATCCTCACTTAGCCCATCTATCGATCAGTCGTGATAGTGCTCTAAGTCGAGACGAAGGCACGCGAAGTGGAGACAAGGCATTGCTGCCTCAACGTGAAGCGAGATCGAGAACCTGAAATGGCTAAGCGTATGTGCATTTAAGCACCGGTTGCCTGAGCTGAACTGATTTTTGTGGATCTCCTTCATCCCAACGACCAGTGCCAAGAAAGGCCGGGGGGTCTTGTCACGACCATCGCCAGTGTCCTACGCATACTTAATCGCCCGTCTCCCGTATCTCGAGGAAGTTCATTTCTTCTTGAGCAATGCTTGAGCAATGCGGCCAACACTACACAACAAGTTAAAGGCAGTCAGAGATTATTTTGTTCGCTTTAAACCTCAACTCTCCACGGGTCAAAACACTCGTGGTACCGCCCCTTCGTCCTCTTCAATATACCAACCTTTGAGCCAATTTTGGCAGTTCCGGTTCAGCTCAACCGCCGTCATGCCGTATGATAACTCCGGGTCTGGGCCACTCCGCGTCCCTGGCTTCTCAATGCCAATCGACACACACGAGGACAAAGACTCCCTCTGCCAGGACAGTAAGCAAGGGTGCTATTATGCAGAGGGAATTGCGGGATGGAGCGGCGAGCGACTGACCGCGCGCGAGGTGGCAATGCTCGGTCTTATGGAGAGCATCACGGACAAGCCGGATTGGGACAGGAAAGTGTTCGATGACACCATCGTCGATAAATGGCGCGCAGAGGCCATGGCAATGCCCTTAATCAGCGAAACTACTTGGGAGTGGGTGCTCACCGAGGTTCGCGACAAGGCTAATGCCTTCAAAGCCTCGAAGATCGTTCGGTCCCTGGACAGCAATGCTCGCTGCGCCAAGTCTGATGTGCTCGTTAGTCCAGACCTCAGGGCGGAGCTGATTGCCGGGGTTTCACCGCTGCTGTCGGTTCCCGATAGTCAGAAAGACTGGCATCCCGGATCCAATAATCAGGTTCTGAACCTTGTACATCCGTCGCTTTACCCTCTCGTGTACGGCAGAACACGAGTCTTGACGGAAGGTGGCCGGGTCGGGCTCACCGACATGCTTGCCTCGTGCGGCAAAGGCGAGGTTGCACCGCGGACCGAGCGCGAGTTGGAAGACGTCTGGTCCACCCGGTTCCAGTGGCTGCCTTGTGAGGTGGAATTTGCCGATAGCAAGGATGAAGAGGTCAATGTCCGCATCACATCCTACATCAATAACCTGCATCCGACAAAACACCGGAATCTCTACCGGACTATCGAGAAGATCATCGGTCTCGCTGTGCCACTGTGGAATGAAGTAGTGATGTTTGATTCGGGAGTATCCTCACATCTTCGAATCAGCACAACCAGCGCGGATTGGGAACCCAAAATGCCTGAGTGGGCGCTGTTTCCAAATCTTCCGAGCAAGAAAACCGATCCAAACTTTACTAAGGTTATGGAGCGCCTGAAGGAGTATCTTGCGCTGCCAGATCTACGAGAGGACGACCCCGAAAACGAAGAGCAATTTGAAGACCACGACGAGGATGACGAGGCCGAGACCGACGGTAGGGCCCGTTATGACCCCGAACGCATTATGACTTCGGTTGAGAGAAAGCTTGCACGACTTGATAACCTCGAAGAGGTGCCCAGGTACAAGTTTCAATTGATACTCGACGGCGCAATCGGGCGTAAGTGGAGGCGGATTCGGAACGTGGCTCACCCAGAGCCCGGCCAGTCTCTCACATACGAAGAGTGGAAAAACGGGATCCAGGCCACCCACAACGCCGGCATCTGGCCCAAGGAAGTCTCGGTCGAGAAAACGTTTCGCGCCCACGGCCTACAAGTCATCGTGAAGCTGGCCTCGATCGAGCTCACGCCGGAGAACCCGAAATACGCGGGGGGGAGCTGGCACCTGGAGGGCATGAAGAACGAACACATCGTCGCCACGTCGATCTACTACTACGACGTGGACAACACCACCTCCTCCCACCTCTCCTTCCGACAGGGCGCCACCCTGGACGAGATGGAGCTGCAGTACGAGCAGGACGATCACGAGCCGCTGGAGACCGTCTTCGGGACCAGCAGCATGCGCGACGAACCCGCCGTGCAGGTCGTCGGGAGGATATCGACGCCCGAGGGCCGACTGCTCGCGTTTCCGAACACGCTGCAGCACAAGGTCGAGCCGTTCGAGCTCGCGGACCCGGCGAGGCCGGGACACCGTAGGTTCCTGGTGCTGTGGCTGGTCGACCCGCACTACCGCGTGTGCTCGACGAGGAACGTGCCGCCGCAGCAGCACAGCTGGTGGGCCGAAGAGGCGCTCGACGCGGTCCACTTCCGGACGCTGCCGCAGGAGGTGGTGGACATGGTGAAAGACGAAGTCGGGGAGTGGCCTATGGGGCTGGAGGAGGCGAAGGAGCTGCGGTTGGAGCTCATGGCTGAGCGGACGAGGGCGGCGGAGTCGGTTGAGAGCCATTTTGAGACTTACAACTTGTGCGAGCACTGAAACTCTTGTTAATGCTACCACATTATAGTTTCTACTCTAGGATCACGTTGTGCTGTTCAAAATATCGTACAGGTTTCCAAAGAGCACTACCAATCCCATCTAGAAGATTCTCCATCATCTTATCCAGAGCCGTGAGTCTCGGAAACCTTGGGCACAGGACCAGCTTTAGCATCATCCGGAGATGCGGTTACTCCACCATCGCCACCTTCCCATCCATCGCTCGTCGTAGACTCATCCTCGGGTGTCAGATTGACATTAATGCCTTGAAATTAGGGCAAGATACTTGGTGAGCTCAACGCCCGCCGACCAGTCATCTGATGTTCCCATGCTGTCTTCCACCAGGGGGAGCATCTGATCAGCATGTTTGCGCACTGCAAAATCAGCCCTTGTCCGCCCGCACCCCTGCTGATTAGCATCACTCGTGAACCGACGGCGCTACGAAAGGCCTCCACCACCGAATGGCGGGTTGCAGCATCCTGCCGGCCGTCGTGGCTCCAAGCAGGGTATAGGCTTGTACATATTGCTTATAGCGATCTGAACGATGTTAAGGAAAAATACGCTCTCGTCCGCGATGATGATCGCATCTCCTGGCCGTTGGTCTCTACATCGGTTGACCAAGTCCAAAATGAGATCGATACAAGCGGAGCGCCAGCCTTCGTTTTGGGCGAGTGACTGGCGCCAGATGGTCAACTGCTGACGAGCGGTTTCGTTCATGGGGAGACCTTGATCGTCCACGTCATCCGAGCTCCCATCGAGTAGAGCCTGGCGTTTGATTTCCATTATGTAGATCAGCATCGGATAGGAAGCGTAGGGTTGTGCCTTGACAACTCTACCCTACTTGGCCATCTTCAGCGATCTCCTTGCGCCACTGTCGAGGCCCTCCTTTCTTTCTGTTGATTTAGTCTTTAGGTGCTTGAGATACTCTAGGTTTGACTTTACCAAGTCTTCTGGAGGTAGAGAGAATTGGACGATGTCCGATGAGCAAGGGGGCAAGTTAGCATCATTAACGACGCTGGGCGTCTTAGGGTGGTAGCCTCAAACATTTGCCTGAGCCTGTCGTGTGATGACCTTCAGGTGCCGCGCTTCTGTCGTTCTCCCCACCTGTCCAGCCACTGAAGGCTTGTAGCACAACGCTTTAGAGGTAATTGGATGGCCCCCGCGAAGGCTCAGGTAAGAAAACCCATCTAGCCACGTGTTATCCAGCGGAGTTCCAGTTAACATAACGCATGTCCTACAGCGAGATCGAAGGGATTTGATACCATTGTACGTCTGGGTGCCGACATTCTTGATGGTATGCGCTTCGTCAAGGACCAAGAACCTCGCCCAAGGGCTTCGTCCCTGGCGCGTCGAAGATACCCGAGACGACGGGCCGCCTCGGGGTACGCCCGGTCATCCGCTCCCTATATCGATTAACCTGTGTCAAGTAGTGATCGATCCGGCTAAACTCAGCGGATATGTAGCTGCATGACGTCGCTACGACGTCGTACTTAAAAAGCCCAATTGGTGGAACTCTACCGGCCACGACTAGGATAGCCTTAATGTCGTTAAATGCGGCCTTGATCTCGGACATCCATTGTCGGCAGCAAGATAGGTGACCTACTATAACTGAGGGACCGCCTCCTAGTCTCTTGGTCTTCGATATCGGTATGAGAGCCGCCAAGGTCTTGCCTTGACCCGGTGGGTCGGCGAGAATTAGGCCCTTCCACTCGGTGGTGCTGGCGTTCATAATCACATTTGCGGCGCGCCGCTGGTGATCGTATGGGATTACCTCAGGCTTTAGACCCGGTATAATATCGTGCCCGGCTGGAATCGTATGCTTTTGGACCCGAGCCATAATCCTATTATCAGTACAAGTTTTATAAACCTAGTTATCTGAATATTTACTTACAATCTAAGCACGAAGTGTTTCCAGGTATCTCACAATCGATGGCCCGTCGATGACCGTGTAATCAGCCAGATCATTCTCGACTTCGTCAAGCTCGTCATCTTCTGACGCTTCGGACTCAGAAGGAATCCAATCGCCGTCGTCGTCCGGGTCATCATCGACCTGGGAGGCGTAAAGGGCCGCTAGGAGGCCTGGACCCGGTTTCAGCGGGCTGGTGATGCCGTTAGTGATGGCATCCATGGTAGCCAGCGGTGGGCTGGATGAAGCCAGAAGCAGCTGAGAAGCTGTAGTACTTCCTCTGAGCAGTGAGTAGTGAGGCGTTGGACTTTGTCGTCCATGCTTTCAGCCATTGCAAGTGAGAAGGCCCAGAAGTTTAATTCCAATTGAATACCTTGAGTTATGTCACCAATCTATGCATTTAACCAAAAATAGTAAGCTTGAGCCCAGGACCGCGGTTTGTCGATTGTGCAGGATGGTCCTGACTGCGGTACCTAATCCATGGGTTGAGTCTAGTAGAATCTGGCAATACTGGGCCGGAAAAGACGAGGAGTGAGAAAGACAGAAGAGCATGAAGAGACAGAAGATTTGAAAGTGAAAGTAGAATGGGAAGAAGAGGATGTGGCGTAAGAATCAGGGCACGCACAGGAAACCGAGAGGAAAGAACAGGGCGAAGAAGGTCAAGCGTACGCGTTGGTTCTGTTCGAGGCTCAAAGAGGAAGGAGCAGCTTGCAATGCTTTATCAAAATCTTTGCTACCCATTTCCTCTTCTCAGACAGCTTGCGAATACCGAAGAACGATCAAAGCCCCGTTGTCTGTCCATTCGGAGTCCAGTCTCTGCTCACGACGCCTAGTCAGATACTGCATCATCTCCGTCATCTCCAACAGCTGCCAACGCTTCTTCGTGATGAGCGGGGATGGCCACATCTTCAATAAGGGCGTCCAGTTCAAGTAGGGTGCCTAGCGGGCGTCTGCTTCTGCGAGGAAGGCTGTTTACCTGAGCATGCGATGGCATGCGATGCAATGTCTATTAGAAAGGCACAGAGTTAGGAAATGCTCCAGTGTTACTACATAGGGTATTTGAGACATCCTTACCCATGGCTCCTGCGCTTAGGAACGGGTGGTTCGGATCGATGGTCTCAATATATTATAATGCTAAACAAGTCCGGAGCTGAAGACTGTCCTCATGTGTGATGTTGGGTTTTTCGAGCATTGCTTTTAGCTGTGACAGAGCTGATCTTTCGGCGTGATTGCGGTACCTGGCGTTGGATTCTGGACGGTCTTCGTCGCTCTGGCGAGAAGATTCCAAACTGGTCGTTGTATAGCCTTCCTAAGGTAAGTAACGGACTTTCCCCTTCAGGGAAGATTCGGAATCTGGCTCCATGTTCGTCTTTCTTGGTCTATTTGGCGGCGTGTTATCGTTAGCAAGCTTCTCTTCTGGGGCTGAATTCAGTTCTCACTTTATGAAGCGGAGGTTCGATAGTTTTGCGACGTGCGAATTAAGCTTCGGTAGTGACAAGTTATCAAGTTCGGAGCAGGTTGGCAGTTTGACGTAATTTGAAGAGAACTTGTGATGTGAAGTATTGTTATTGTTGCGGTTGTTGTTCATGTTGTCATGTGAGACGTAGGTGAAAGTTGGCTTGCCAGCTGAAAATATCCTGGTCGACGCTTCTTGTCAGCGATGCTCGTTTTCCAAGAAGGCTCACGAGTTTGAAGACCAACCTCCGTTCTCTACCTTTCCCATCCTAACGGGACGGACACATTGCTACAACGGTCCACGCAATATCCGCTTAGCCTTCAGGCGAGAAACTTATTCCATAATCTCCTTCAAAGTCATCAGTTTCGTCCAAAGACCGCGCATCCAGCGTTATGGCGCTATGCAAGAAGATGGCTGCGAGGGAGAAAGCAGTGACAAAGAGGGAAGTGCCCAGACCTAGTGGATCGGCGAGAATCAGGCCCTTCCACTTGGTAGTGCTGGCGTTTATGACTACATTTGCGGCGCCGCTAGGGATCGTACGGGATTGTCTCTGGCTTTAGACCCGGTATGATATCGTGTCCGGCTCGAATCGCACCGATGAAGTCACTCCTAAAGCGGTTCGAAACATCCTGGACACAGTCCACAACTACATGACTCATCTGCAGACTGCCCGCCACCGTAATCACTCAAGCCAGTGGTAAAGGCGGGGAGGAGCCCAGTCTCTCGAGTTTTCGTGTTATTCTGGCTTGTCTGAGCCAAGCGTTGCAGAACATGGAACAAAGTCACAACGAAGCAGCCACTGTAGTCTTGAAGCAGCACGGCGGTCTGATGAAACAGCAGTCACTGGACGATCTCATGACCAAGCTTGGCGACGCAGTAGATGTCGACACCGTCCAGCCTAACCGAGCAGTTGGGTAGGCTGCAGTTAGCGCAATATCACGCACAGCAGCGGGAGGTGGTGGAATGCACGAGAAAGCTCCGCGACATGGTTGACAAGATTCTACAGGCATACAGTGATGCCTGAAAGACGTTAAGTGGCGAAGGGATAGAGTGCATTTGATGTTTGCAGCCGCGGATCACGCGTGCGAGGGGTTACTGAAAGGATCCAGGGGTTTATGCATTCTCATTTCTTTTCGTGCTTGTTTTGTCTAACTCTAGCTTGTGCACCCATCCAGCTGTGATGAAGCTGCATATCCCTGGTCAACACAGTTAGTTATGCAGTTGTGGCAGCTATCGGTCTGCATTTTCTAGAGCCTAAACGCCCCTGCAACCATGAGCACACAAGACTTCGGCTTCCTCCTCGGTGATGTCCCGGATCATCTCGTCTTTCTCTCTAGTCCGGGCGCCCAGTATGGCAGCAGCTGTACGCTTCATATGGAAACCTGAACCGGGCACAGCATTGCACGCCTGCCGAGGAAGTTGAACTCCGATATCACTTGCCGTAACACCTCCTCCCAAAGGTAATGTCACGCCACGAAGACTTCGGTAGTCTCTCCACGTATGTGACAGGATAATGTCTACTTGACTAGAGGATGGTAGGTACTGGACGACATCTATCCAAGCCTTGAAATGGGCGTGAACGTCAACATCATAACCATGGGTCATCTGTACCTCATCCCAAGCTAAACGACTGTCTGCTGCCGTAAAGTCGGCGAAGACGAACTCGGCTCGAATAACTGGCGGCACCGTAGAGCAACCGAGCATATCCGCCATCAGCCGTCCACCAAACTGGAGTAAAGCAAGTCGAGAATCACAAACGAAGTGAAGGGCTATGATGGAATTTAACTTTGCGAAGGCACAGCCGATATCATAGAACGAGAGGGCGGTTGAACCATCATCATTGATTCGTATCGGATAGACGTACTTATTCGCGGCTGGACGACACGTGGCCATTCCGGCTATGCTTGATGAATCGCGTTCTTGGCTCTTGGGAGTTAAGCATCGTTCGATACACTCGGGCGATTGCTTCCTCGCGGTAGCGGAGCTTCTCCTCCCGGTAGCGCATCCCTAATCCTCCACTTCGACGTTGTCCATTTCTTCATCAAGACCTACAGCCGCCACGGTCGACTCAGGCTCGTCGGTCTTCGGTCGCTTTGATGGACGCTGTCCAATTGCGTCAGTTTGTGTCTATGCTGACGAGACATACATGCAGTTGAGCGAGGCGCAGGATGTGCTTACTCTCAACAGATTCCCGCGATCCGTCTATGATGATAGGGGTAGGTCAATGGGGTGATCTTGGTAGGGCAAAGACGGTTCGGCCACTTGTTGTTGAATCTGGAAGCCGTGGTGCTGATTTTGAAGTGCGCTCTTTAAAAGTCCGAGTAAAAATGACCCTTGCGCGGAGTCTAGGTTTCTGACTTCGTACGTAGAGCCCTCTTCGAATCGGGATTGCCCGGTGACCTGCCATACCTGACAAACATCTGGCGGTAGCGAACGGCTATGGTGAATAACGGCCGGCACACTTGGGTGGCATTTACTCTTTCAGCAGTTTGTCACGGTGAAGTGACCTATATTTCAGACTGCAAGTCAGGTCCCGCTCTTTTGGGAACTCAGGATCACCCTTCATTTTCAAGTCTTGAAGGGCTCGTTACCTCTGCGACTTCCCTCTCTCGCCCCCCCCTCTCTGGCATGTTGCTTCAAATTCTCAAACTCCTTCTTCCGCACTGCATCCCCATCAAAACTTTGACTCAACTGACAAATGCTCTCACCACGTTCCTCTCACTTCAGGATCCTATTGCGCCTTGACTTTCCAGGTCAGCCTAGTTCTACATACCTTCAACGGTGTTCAAGAGACGTCTATTTTCAAGCTTCGCATCTCGGGCATCGGAGTCTACGGGCCACAGTTTCCTTCTTCCGGCGGATTCAGATGAGCTAACAAGAGAGCTCCGTATCTCAGGTTCGTCCACAGCACAGCAACTCCCTTCATCAACATCGCCCTCGTCCACTTCTCTTGATGATGATATCAGCCTCTAACCTTCCCGTTTCCCTTAGGAGAGCTTCATTCTCAACAAAGCATCACTTCCGGGGAGCTTCTCTCACCACACGAACCCTAAGTGTTGCGTCAAGTTCTGTGGGCACTCGCAGGAGTGGCTTGCCAGCCATGCTTGTATTACTTCTCATTTAAGCATTACTGCGCTATCTTCGCTACATATAAAATGCTCCACTAAGGATAGGCTACAGTTCTTCCGAGCGCTGTGGCAACCCAATATCCCACGGTTTCTCTCACGATATTGTTGCTCGACCAGTTCCGAGAGGGGTGCACCCTGTTGGCAAAGTGCAGGAACAACGTGTTGCTGGCCCTATCAATGACCAGGGTGGTCCCCGTATAGCCCGTGTGGCTAGCGGACAGCAAGTTGGCCATCGGACCAGCGGTATAGTACTGGTCCAACTCAAAGCCGACACCGTGATATGCTCCAATACCGAAGCGCTCGTTGAAGTTGGTGAAGATCAGGTCAACCGATTCCTTGGAAAGGATGCGCTTGCCGTTATAGGTGCCATTGTTCAAGATCATCTGGCAGAATTTGGCAGTATCCTTCACCGTCGAGAAGAGGCCGGCGTGGCCGGAGACGCCGTCGAGGCCCCAGGCGTTCTCGTCATGGACGGTGCCGCGCACGGGCTGGGGTCGCTGGGGCTCAATGTCGCCGAGGACGTCGATCTGGAACTCTTGGGCCGCCATGCGGCTGTAGAAGGGGAAGGCCGGGCCCTCGATGTTGCCGCGGTTGAAGAAGGTGTCGGGCATTCCGAGCATGGACGTGTATTCGTAGATTACGTCGTCGAGGCGCTTGCCGGTGACCTTCTCAATGACGAGCATCATGGTCATGTAGTTGATGTCCGAGTACAGGAAAGCCGAGCCCGGAGCGTTCTGCAGAGTCTCGTTCAGGATCTGCTGAATACGCGACTCGTAGGTCGGGTACTGAGCTGTCCACAGACCGACTTCCGGGTCGGCCGGGAAGCCGCTGGTGTGCGTCATAAGCTGCAGGATGGTGATGTTCTCCTTGCCGTTCGAACCAAATGTTGGCAGATATGTTACGACGGTGGCATTTAGGGCGATGAGGCCCTGGTCGATGCAGCGGAGGCCAGCTACAGTGGTGAAGAGCTTGGTCAAGCTGGCCATGTCGTAGATGGTGTCGAGGGTAGTGTCCTCTTGCTCGCTCTCTGGAAGCTTGGTGGCCGTGTAGGTTCCATCAAGCGAAGCCCAGAGGTTCCGCTTTCCCATGGCAAAGTGACTGACGATCACTCCGTTACGGGCAATGAGCGTGGTGCCGCCTGATTCTCAAGTCAGAAGTTGCAATGCATGAGATTCAAGATGAACTAACCCGGCTCGACAGGGAGGACCTGGCTATGCGTCGGTGAGCCCCAGTTCCTCGCCTCGGTATAGGCGGTGAGGTTGGCGACCATGTCTTCCAAAGGCTTGGAGAGCATGCCGACAGACTCAGGAGTGCCATATCGCAGGACGTCGGAGCACTTGCTCTTCGCGAGCGCAGGTGACGCCGTGGCCAGGACAGCGGCGGCGATGGCGACGTTGCGGATCATGGAACCCATTCTTGGCAGCGAAGGAAGGATACTACAGAAGAAGCACCAACTATTGGTTGGGTGGGAAGCTCAGTGGCGATCGGTGCTGGCCGTGGGTTGCTGGGTACTTCTATATGGAAGGAAAACACGGCCATTGCCTGCTGGCGGTAATAATAAGCGAAGTGTAGGTTACATTTTTAGGGTGTGTACCGCAGTAGATCTTGGACTACTTGGATGCCGGAGTTCGCATCATCATTGATCGGAGTGGTTTCCGGTCCCCAAATGTGTCCCTGCAGCCCCTGCAACATAATCCCTGCGAGGACGTGGTGGCGGGGAAGAGCAATAAGATGAGATGACCCCTGTCGGTAGTGATTATTCCGCTGTCATACTCGTAACTCGTAAGTTGGAACCGATACCGGTTTCCGACATCTCGGTTCCAATCGCCTGGCAGTCGGCGCTAGTCTTCCTTTGTGCCTCGGTTTCACCACCACAGTAGCTACCTGCATACTACTAGGCATGCATTA
This sequence comes from Coniochaeta prunicola, assembly GCA_007388105.1. Taxonomy (NCBI): domain Eukaryota; kingdom Fungi; phylum Ascomycota; class Sordariomycetes; order Coniochaetales; family Coniochaetaceae; genus Coniochaeta; species Coniochaeta prunicola. The sequence continues at coordinate 61,726 of SMOB01000076.1, forward strand.
GTCAGGTTCCTTCAGAGCGCTGATTACTGTGTACACAGTGGCTTCCATCAGTTATCGGCTAGACCCACAGGGGTCTAGTCTGGTGCTTTACATTATCGAAACTCGTCTAACGTCTATTCCCACCACTTACAGCTCATTGCTGTCTTAGGAAGGTCGGTATCTTAAGCTAGGACAATGGGAGATGCAATGTTACATTAGTCACGTTAAGAGTCCGGGGACCTGGTCTCCAAAAACCCCAACAATAGGACAAGGAGAGAAGGCCGATTTATCGATGATAGTTGTGATTATAGTCCGCAGTGCCTGACCGTCGCGAAGGTAGTTGCTGACCCGACACTCCCAAGCGTTCAGCCCCAATTAGTCACTACCTACCAAAATGCACCGCAAGCTGTTGACCGTCTCCCTGTCCCTCGCCCTGGCATTGCCGGCCTGGGCCAAAGTCCCATCATGCGTCACTGACAGTGATCTGGCCATACTCGCTGGCGCACACGTGATTTACTCCTGGCCCCTGACTATTCCTCCTCCTGACGATCTCGTCGGTCTTGTCCGCGATGGTGTCGTAGGCGGCGTCATTCTCTTCGGTGAGAACGTCGGGAACGGCACGGCAGACGCGCTAGCGTCACTGCAAGCCGACTATGCAGCGTCCCCAGCTGCAGCAGTCTTCACGAAATACTTCCGGAAGAACGGCCCTTTGTTCATCACGACGGACCAGGAAGGCGGACAAGTACGCAGGATCAAGACCGGGGGGCCCTTCTTGACAGCCAAGCAGATCGGAGCTTCTGATGATCCTGCCTCTGCCGGCACGACAGCGGGCGAAGAGGCCTCTGCGGCCCTGCTGGGTGACAACTTCAACAGCAATCTTGCCCCTGTCCTGGACATATTCAGACAACCGAAAGGCGAGTACATATCCCCACCCTAACCAATTCATATTGGCGCCATTCCCCAGTCGCTAACACTACCAAAGACTTTGAGGATTACTTCCAGCGATCCTTTGGCAACACCTCCGCCCAGGTGACGGCGGCTGCGATTCCGTTCATCAAGGCGCAGCAGGCAGCCGGCGTTCCCGCAACGGGAAAGCACTTTCCCGGTCTCGGTGCGGCATCTCATGAGGAAAACACCGACGTTGGACCGGTTACCCTCAATTTGACCCTGGATGAGATCCGATCTGTCGACGAAGTTCCTTATACCCACGCCATTGCAGCCGGCCTCGACCTGGTCATGCCTTCTTGGGCTGTGTATCCCGCCTTGGACGATGTCCCGTCCGGCCTCAGCTTCAAGTGGGTTACCGAGGAGCTCCGCGGTCGTCTCGCTTTTGGCGGTGTTACGATAACGGACGCTCTGGAGGCAGGTGCCCTTGCACCCTTTGGTGACCTCCCAACGGTGTCGGTCCTCGCTGCCAAGGCAGGCGTGGACATGCTGTTGGCTAGCCAGAGGAATGTGACGCAGGGCGAGGTGGTCAGATCCGCGCTCATTGCCGCCGTGCGGAGCGGCGATGTCGACTGGAAGGATTTCGTTGCCTCTACGAAGAGAATCCTTGCTCTGAGGAGCAAAATGCTGTAGGGGGAGGGATTGACAAATCTGTTGACGGACCAAGTATATAACGAAGAACGAACGCACATAGCAATACCAAGTAAGGTACCTTAGTCAAGCAATTTCCGTATCCAAAATGTCCGCAGCACTTGCCATTTGAGGAATGCCGCGTGGCAACGTTTGCTGCAATGTTGCTTTCAGTGTCCAGATGTGGGATACCACAGTAATACGAAATAGCAGGAACTGCGATCCTGAAATGTTTTGTTTGTGCACTGAATACGGGGAGTTGGAACAAGATGGAGTCTTTCATTTTTGTTACAGAGATGTGCACTCCCAAACTACTTCACTTTCCCCCCCTTGCCCATGATACCTAGCCAGTCTAATTCTATGTTAGCGTCAAAGAAGAATGTCTATAACTTTTATGTCTAATGAGCCAGTCCACAGCCCAAGCCGTCAAAGTACTACTTAGCTGGCTTGGACACGCCCCAGGAGATATTTTGCTCCTACAATAGCAGGTTGAGTCACGCTTCCCGTCTGCTTGAATCTTCCACACTTTTCCTCCAGTGCCTCCGTCAGCTTGGTTCTGTACAGGCCGTCCTGTGCCATCCCGCCCGCTAATACTAGGCCTGATTTAGCGGGATCAATGCCTTGACCATGGATAAGTAACGCGACTGAGTCTACCAGGTTGGCCACACCTGCGTCGACAATCCGCTTCGCCTCGTCGTCAGAACTAGCCAGTGCAAGGACTAGCTTGGCGACGCCCGCAATACGCTTGGTCGTGGCGACAGTGGCGTCTTCGGCTTGGTGCTGCGTAGAATCTGGAGCGAGGATAGTGCTGAGAAGGTCTTCCGGCTTGAAACCCGGATATGAATCCCTGAAATGTTGAAATATTGCCTGTGTTAAGGGCGAGGCTGTCTCAGTGGCAGGGGCACTGGCCTTTCCTCCTCGTATGCGATAGAGATCAGAGGAGTACAGGGCCTTGCGAAGCGCCTCGCGTCCGATGCCGTAGCCAGAGCCATCGTCGCCGAGAAGACATCCCCAGCCACCGACCCGCTGTGTCCTCTGAAATTCGCCGTCAACTTTCGCGAAGCTCATAGCTATAGATCCAGTTCCGGCAACGACCACAACGACATTTTCCAAATCATTGCCTGTGCTCACAGACGTAGGGAGAAGGTCGATATCAGTCGTGACTCTTAGCTTCGGTCCCAGCGGAAGGTTGAGTAGTTCGGAGAGGGCGTTGCCAATCTTTGAGGACAGTGACGGTCGGTCATAGCCGGCCATACCAACCCAGGCTGCTGACAGCTTGAGAGTTTGGATCTGGCGTCCTCTGGTGGCAATGCAGTTGTCGGCCGCCTCCTGAATTGCCTGGGACATTGTCGAGATGACGGCTGCGATGCCAACGTTCGTCCTGACACGGTTAGCAACGAGGCTTGATATTGGCGTACGTTCGAAACACTTACACGTTACATGGCCCAGCGGTTCCGGTTCCCATTTCTCCACTCTTAGACAGAATGACAGCTTTACAGCTTGTTCCTCCGGCGTCAACACATAGAACTAAGTCGTCGTCATGGTGCTCTGGCTGGATCTCAGTTTCGCGAGCCTCTCCGAATACACGAGCCAGAACTCCGTTGTTCCTCTGAAGCCTTTCCTCGGCTTCTTTCACAGATACCTTGAGAACAATTATCACTGCTGCAAGCTTTACGCTTCCGCGGCAGTTTTGCAGGATCTGATCCAGCTCCTCATCCGTTTGTGTGCAGGCCTCACCGCCGACGAACCGGAGAATATTCCTGGCTCGCTGCTTGAGCTTGAGATTCGTGGCTTTCACATCGATCATGAGGTTGCCATAAGTCTTTCCAAGCTTTATCATGATTCCGCTGCTGATCATATTGAGCACTAGCTTTGTGGCAGTTCCGGCCTTCATCCTCGTGCTGCCAGTTACTGCCTCCGGCCCCGTAACGGCAGAGATCAGGTAGTCTGCATTGCCTTCAGCCCCGGCGGCCGATGGTGAAACACAGACAACTGCTATAGTGGTCGCGCCGAGTGACTTCACATATGACAAACCACCCAAGACGTACGGGGTGCGGCCGGATGACGCTATGCCGATCAACGAGTCTACCGCGGGATTGAAGTTGAAGGGCTGCAGATCAGCTTTTGCGGCATCTCTGTCATCCTCGGCACCCTCTTTGGCATGGCGAAGGGCATAGTCGCCACCAGCTATCAATGCGATGAACTGGTCCGTTGGGGCCGAGTATGTAGGAGGTATCTCGGAAGCATCGAGTACGCCCAGCCTATGTGGCAGACGTGTTAGTTTGCCCCTGATGGTTCAATAAGGTGTTGTAGTAAGGATCTTACCTGCCACTGGTCCCGGCACCGATGTAGAAGACCCGACCACCCTTTCGAACTCGCTCAGACAGAGTATCGATAACCTCTGCAATGACCGGAACGCATGGTTCGACGGCCGAGGGCACTGCTGAGTCTTCCCGGTTGAGAATCCGGCATAGTTCCAAAGTAGGCACTCGATCGATAGCAATGGTCCGGGGGTTGCGGTTCTCCGTCTGCAGACCGGCGAGTTGCACAGCTGGTGTCGACATGGCTTGGCTGGCCGTTGTAACCGAATGTTTCGCTTGACTGAACTTAGCCCCCTGAAGTCCGATAAGCTGGGTTATGAGCGAGATGGTGTGCTAAGTGCTACAGTGTCGTTACTCATCTATCAGATCTCGACCACTGTAGGGACCCTGGCTGTGACTAAACAGCAAGGATCTTTCCGACACGCGACAAACCTCGGCGCAACCAGCCATTCGATAGTGCATTCCTGCAATAAACGCTTAAGTCCCCTGAGCCGGCATCCTCTCCACACTAGTTGGTATCCTCTCCACAACAGTCGGCATTCTCTCCACAGCCATAAGAGCCGGCATTCTCGCCGCAGTCCGTATTTCGGGGCAAAATGCCCCGTCATGTGGTCACTGATATCGCTTTAGGACGTTCTCGCCGGTCACGGTTCCCGCTTTTCCCCGCTCACTGAATTCCTCCCATCATCTCATCAGCCACTAGGATCGAGTCCCCGCGGGGCTTCGAGGTTTCCATTTGCCCATTTAATCGGACCCTTGGATAGCAGTGGAGACTAAGGATCAGGATTAGCGAACAAGCAACGGTGCAAAAACCTTGTTATAGTGCTTATGAAAGTAGCGCTTATGGAATAAATTCCGCCCTATCAGTGGCATGGTTATTCATTGTTTGCTGCAATTGGACCAACAGATGTTTTACTTTGCACAATCCACACGTTAATACACATATCTATCAATGTAGTCTATATCTAGCCGCTATCGTGTCGATCTCCATCCGGGGTGCTGGATCCATGTAACGTGTCAGACATGACCCGATTAAGCCGCTTAGTCCGGGTTCTCGGCTCCCACATGGCAAACAACCTACAACATATATGAGAACCCCGGATCGCCAATCTTCAGAACCACTCTGTCGGATTCCTTCCGCAGCCCAAGGTCACACCAACACTCTAGGACATCTTACCCAGACATCCCTGCAACATGTCCAACGACACCAAGGAGGTCCCTCAGGCCGAAACCCAGGCACCCGTTCAGGGCCTGGAGACCGAGCAGCAGCAGGTCGATCCTCTCGGCGCGCAGCACTCGTCCAAGCTGGTTCGCTTCTACGCGCATCCATGGACTCAGATTCTGCTCATCAGCTTCATCTGCTTCTGTCTACCTGGAGTAAGTGACGGAAGATTCGGACACGTGACATGCTTACCCTTCCTCATGCTGATTCGCCACCCATAGATGTACAATGCCCTGGGTGGTCTTGGAGGATCCGGCCAGGTCGACCCAACCGTCGCCGCCAACGCCACTGTCGCGCTGCTCTCAACCACTGCCGCCACGGCCCTGTTCTTCGTCGGCCCGATCTTTTCATGGGTCGGACCCCGCATCTGCTTCCTCATCGGCGGCTGGACCTACGCCCTGTATAGCGGCAGTCTGCTGTACTTCAACCATCATGACAAGGGCGCTTTCGTCATTGCCAGCGGCGCTATCTTGGGCGTCGGTGCCTCCTTCATCTGGATTGTTCAGGGTGCCATAATGACAACATATGTGCCAGAGTCGCAGAAGGGGCGGGCCATCGCGGTGTTCTGGATCGTGTTCAATCTAGGCGGTGGTATCGGCTCGCTCGCGTCGTTTGGTCTCAACTACAATTCCAAGAGCGGAACCGTCACTGGTAAGTTCTGGTGGCCTTGCAAGTAGTTTGCGGCGACGGACATGAGCTAACCCGGGCATAGACTCGACATACATCGCCCTCATGGTCATCATGCTCTTTGGCTGGCTCCTGGGCGTCTTTATCTGCTCTCCTTCGCGCATTCGGTTGGCACAGCTCCACAACGCCGTCGAGACGGAGAAGCACACCATCAAGGGCACTATCAAGATCGCCATCAAGACAATCAGCAAGTGGCGCGTGGCCTGCATGATCCCGCTCTTCTTCTCCGCAAACGTCTTCTACAGCTACCAGCAGAACAACGTCAACGGCACGACTTTCAACATCCGTACCCGCTCCCTGAACGGTGCGCTGTACTGGATGGCGCAGATGGTCGGCGGGCTCATCATCGGCCTCATCCTCGACATGCCCTGGTTCAAGCGCAGCATGCGCGCCCGCATTGGCTGGCTCACCCTGATGGTCACCGGTCTGGTCATCTGGGGCGGCGGCTACAAGTTCCAGCTCTGGGAGAACGCCCGCCTCGCCGCCGGCCACAAGCAGGACATCGACTACAAGCAGGGGAGCATCTCCACGGGGCCCATCTTCCTGTACATCTTCTACGGCGCTTACGACGCGCTGTGGCAGGGCTTTGCGTACTGGCTGATCGGCACAGAGTCCAACAGCACCGCCCGTGCCGCCGTGCTCGTCGGAGCGTACAAGACGTTCCAATCGTGAGTCTACCTCCCACCAACCCTTTTCGAGCTCAAATACTAATCCGTTAGCAGAGTTGGAGGCGCAATGGCCTGGAGAGTTAACGCGTTGCATGCCAGTGCTCTCACGCAGCTTGGTATGGACTGGGGTCTGTGTATCGGCTCGCTGATCATCGTGTTGCCCACCGTGTGGACTGTCCCCGATCACACCAATGTCGAGGCGGAGGCTGGATATGAGGGTGATAAGGAGGTACCGCCTACCAAGACGGTTGAAGATGTCGAAGCTTGAGACTCCTGGTTGAATTGCCACGGGTTGGGGAGGATCTTCGGCGACGAGGTGGTTGAGGCGGACATCGGAACATAACCCTAACCCTAAACTCAGGGGTCGATGTTGCGCAACCCCTGTAAGCCTTGCTTATGTAATTTAATCGCAGCCTCATTCTTATTCAGACATAGGTGTCCTCTGAATTAATCACAGCCTCAGTCTTGTTCAGAAATAGATGCACTCTGAAGTTTTGTGCCGACCCGAAATGCGGTCTCCAATTTAAACAAGCATTGGAGACGAGATCAAGATCGCCAAGTCTGGGGTACATATACCCGTGCGGAGGCCTTGCAGGCTATTTGTGAACGACACGCAGCTGAGGCCCTGATCCAGTACGACGGCACCGCTACCCCGCATGTTGCGCAAACCCGGTTAGGTTTGTGGCGGGTGTGTAACCGGGTTTGGGTACAATGAAAGCAAGGCTGCCCGAATACTCGGTTTCGGAGTAAGATCGGTGGTCACTGCAACACCGGATTGACAATGGGCCCGTCCTTCACCACGTGCTTTGCAATTCCGAGCTCAAATATGGCTGAGGAACCTGGTATGGAGTGTTCCTGAGCGCTACTCTTCAGTTGCTTCCTTACCATCCGTTTCACCGCGAGTCTTGGTGCCAAGGAAGACTCACTTAGTCACTTTGTCCCTGTGACACTCACTTTGATTGGTACACAGCAATCCTGCCTCGGTCCGTCTGGCATAAATTGGGTGATATACATGCTGAATCACACTGGACGGCATTTCTGAATGCCTCGGATGACTAGGTTCAGTACTCGGACGATTCAAATTTCTCCCTTAAAGCAATGGCTCACAACCTCTCACGCGGACCTTGCCCCTGATGAAGTGATTGGGACCCCCGGGGAAAGCTTCTCCTCCAGCTGTAGCAATGGCAGTCTAGATGGCCGCTGGGCCCTTTGTGTATAACAACTAAATACAAGTTACTGGACATTGGCACAGGAGATGGCTGCCTAACAGCTGTAAGGATCTCTGCTTAATGTGCTTGATGATCTTCTATCGACTCCCTGTCCCTGGGGGGGGATAACATACAGGCAGCGTGGGCGGGCTCTAGTCCACCCAAGGAAACGAGCAGTATATGGGCACTAGGCTGCATTGGGGAAAGGAGTGATTCGGGCCGACATGCAACTAGACTTACGTCTGTGGCACTCATATTAGCGCGCAGCTACAAACTCAGTGATTAGAAAATAAAGCAGATAAGGGGAGGATCATACGAAGATACTATGACACGACGAGACAACACGACAAAACGACACGGCGAGACGACACGACAAGACGACGAGACGGCAAGACGACGGACAACAAAGCGACGGAACGACCGCATGAAAACACGATCACACGATACCCTAGAAGAGGGCAATCGCCATCGCAAATTACACATAGATTCCGGCGTTTGAAGATAGGATACAGCACTGCGCTAACATGCGTAATCCTACCACAGGTGTAGACTGAGAGCCTAGATAGCATTACCACCAACCTCAAGAGGAGGTGCTTACATGTCCAATATAAGAACTACCTAGCCTTTTACAAAGATATCCGTGCCACTGGTTCATGCATCCCTTCGGTAGCAGAACCTAATGTCCTCTACATTTGTGAATGATATGGCATAGCCGCTTCGTTGTGACAGAATGCAGCAATAACGTAAGCAAGATCAAGGACCGTCAACCAGGGACCGGACTAAAAGGTGTGCTCCATTGCAGTTAACTTCAATTATCAGTGCTAACCGCAAGATATTGGTGTTGCCGGAGCAGCCATGTGTGGCTGGAGCTGTTTCACATGGCGTTAGGTGGCCTGAAGCTTAGGTCTGCTTGGTTGCACGGTGAGGTGCCAGCACTTGAGGCAGCAAATCATACCTTCCTTTACGATACACACTACAACAGAGCATTATTTCACCTGGGTATGTGCTCTTCAAGATGAGTTGCATGTACGTGTACTGCAGACTTGTAAGGGCAACGTCCTTAATTAGACCCTATAAGCTCTGTCATGCCGCTCGTATTCCCCATTTACGAACATGGGTCTTAAGCTACCTTCTCCCCCGTAACCTTGACATCCTCCATATGGACTGTGTCGACTTCCCTCTCTTTCTCGGCTGCGTGTGCCATAGCTTGCGTGTTCGTGCACACGTAACTCTTGAACTTCCGGGCCGGTACCTTGGCTTCAAACATCTCATGAATCTCCTCAAGCGTGCGGTCGCGTGTCTCTGGGATAAAGAACCAAGTGAAGATAAACAGCACCATGTTGGCACCAAACCAGATGTAGCTACAGTAAACCGTTAGTTATTTCCCACAGAATGCAAATCTGTTCAGGAGCGACTAACCCGTATTTCGCGTTCCAGCCAAGCGCGGTAGGGTTAATGAAGTAAGGCGCGGTGAAGACACCCAGCCAGTTGCCCAGGAAGTTGAGGGCAGTAGCCACACCATATGTGTGGGCTCTGAGGTGGTTGTTCGGGAACTCGCCTCCCAAAAGCCATGCATAAGGTGCTTGTGCGAGTCAGTGAATGGCCGCATGGAATTATAAGTCGTGGGGAGAATGGGTCAATAACTCACCGTAAGCAACGTAGAAGAAAGTAAATATACAGATGAATGCTATAACGCACTTCGCCGCCGCTTGGGTCGCTGGAGCTGCTGACCAGGCTACGGCGAAGGCGAGCTGACACAAGCCGCACGCTCCGACGCCGATCATCACGATGACCCGACGGTCGACGTGTCGAACGATGAAAGTACTGGCGAAGACACCGAGAAGCCCCATGCATGTTACCATGATGGAATACGAGAATGCGTCCTTGACTCCAGCGGTAGTCAAGAAATACGTCGTGTAAATGTTGACCCAAGACGATCCTAAACAGCCATCCGTTAGCAAAGAGATTCTAAGGTGAAGACTGGAATAGAACAATCTCTTACCATTGGCGCAGTGGAAGCAGATGATAGCTATGGAGAGAATGGTCCGGCGCCGTTCAGTGCCCTTCCACATCTCAAGCCACAGATGTTTACCGGTGTGTAGCTCCATCTGTTCTTGGGTGGAGATCCGAATCTCGTTAAACTCGGCCTGAAACTCGGATTCATCGATATTCTTGTTCCGAAGCCGTCGCAGCGATGCCTCGGCTTCGTCGATCTTTCCTTGCGTCATCAGCCAGCGTGGGCTTTCCGGGAAGAAGAATAGAGCGATGGATTGGATCGTGGGCGCAAAGAAGAAGACGGCGAGCGGGATGCGGTAGGCTTCTTGACCTGGCATAGCGTGTGTAGCCCGGTCGACTGCCGCCCCGACGATTGAGCCTGTTGAGAGCTGGCATTGGTAGATGGCGAATATGACGCCTCTCAGATGAGCGGGCGCCGCTTCGTTGATGTAGACCTGAGCGAACGTGAGGAACCATCCGACAGAGATACCTAGCTTGAGTCAGTACAGCCTTTTGACCTCGCCAAATCCAGTGGGACTTACCAAGGATAAACCGAGCAAAGTACAAAGCACCAAGATTGGTCGTGCCGATCATGATAGCCGTGGCGACTAAGTTCAGGAGTGACGCAGCCCACAATCCATACTTGCGCCCAAGGCGCGCGCTGAAAGGGCCGACCAGGAGAGACCCGACGAAGGTGCCAATTGTCATCAGAGACGAAATCAGCTGCTGCACGGTGGGATCAATTGCCCATGTCTTGGTCTTTGCGTTGTAGTACCCGAATTCCTTCAGGAAGCCGGGCATGGCCAGAAAGCCTCCGACGAGAGCGTAGTCAAGGCCATATTGGAAGCTCGACACTGTGATCAAGAAGCAGATGGCCATGCATTTTTTGTGACTCGCAACGTCGAGCTTCAGCGGGTTGGCCAACGGGACGGGGCCTCCTCCAGCCATGTTGACGATGGATGTCGAGTCGACGGAAACAAGATCACCAGCAAAGGGATAGGGGGCTGTATCGATGGAACGAGCAGCCTGATGAACGGGGTGTAAGTGCGGCTATATAGGGTGCTCGATGCTACCATGACCAATGCTTGTGGTATATGATTGGTATCCAATGGTTGCCATGTACCATAAACGACTGTTTATGGATGCTGATTCTTAGGTCCCTCGTTCCAGCGCGTTGCGAGACCCGGTTCCAGGGCTTGACTGCAGCCTCCCGTGTTTGCTATATGGAGCAATATCCATCTGCCGATCCAGATGTGAATCCGGGGGCGGGGAGTTACTAACCGCCTTCGTCCAAGTGGTTTGGGGAAAGAGGAGAAGTTGGTGAACGCCAAGTAAGCGCATGAAGATCCGGATTGCAAGATCCGTGCCAAGGGCCGCTTGGTGGAAGTCGCTGTCACTCAAAAAGGCGTAACCATAAAAGCATCTACTGCTAATGACTCACCGATGCAAGAGAAGCAACCAAACTTGGACAAATTATCAATCGGAGGCAATACGCAGGTCTTGTTGATTGATACTTCTCGAGCACCATTTGAGCCGGGAAGAACACAAGATGATCAAAAAATGATATAGAGTCTAGCATTAAGGAACAGCTACATTTCGGATCTCGCTATGTCGGAAACTGGATTTATTCTTGTCGGAGGCAGAATAGTATACCGAGATAGCAGTCAGTCAGTATATCTACCTCCGAAGACCGCGGTGATCGGCATCTCTCCATGATTGCCCTTTCTACAAACCAGTGATTTGCCGCGCCTGGTGCGAAACGCGACACATGCCTGTTGGGCCCTATTGAGTCTTGGCCGCCATGGAGTGCGGAGAAGCTTCCCCGCAGCCGAAACCTTACCGCAACAAGCCTGCCCCGGTAGGTTGTAGTCATAAGCACTAAGATAAAACAGTATGCCGATATCACTCCGGGGTTAAACTGCCAAGGCATCCCTTGAGGTTGCAATAGCGGCAGACGTGGGATCGGCTCTACGTTTGAAGTCGGCTATGCGAAGTAATTTAAATACAAATACCAAGTGCTGACTGGACTCCGTGGCGTTACAGACGCTCATCTTGCGGTACCTCTAACTTACCTCACATTCAAGTCTTCGGCTTACTATCCTAATTCGTCCAGTATGGGGTCTCTCTCTCTCAAGAACACTCTTCCTGCGCCCCTGAAGAAGGGTAACTCTATCGACCACCTCGAATATGTCGATGTCACACCAATTATCGGCCGAGAGTATCCCACGGCCAGCCTGAAGGAGATGCTCCAGGCACCCAACGCCGAGGAGCAGCTGCGCGACCTGGCCATAACAATCTGCGAGCGTGGTGTCGCATTCTTTCGCCGCCCTCAAGATGATCTCTCGGTAGAGGAGCAGAAATACATCACCGACATGCTAGGGAAATTGACGGGACGGCCCGAGGAGAACGGCTTACATGTGCACCCTCTCTACAACGACCCCAACAATTTGCCCATGGCCGACGGTACCACGGACAAAAACATGTAAGTCTTTCATATGCATCACTGCTTCAGCTGGTGGAATAGTGCTGACACGACTCAGCTATGTCATCAACTCCGAAGCTGCCAAGAAGCTATACGCTACGATGAAGAACCGTCCCAGTGCAGCGAACGAGCCCAAGGATTTATCAAAGGAATGGCACAGCGATAGTATGTTGTCCCTCCACAACCAGACTTACCTCAGGCTATGGACCATTGTCAATCCTTCACCTTGACCACGGTGACTGATATATGAATCCTAGGTCTCTTCGAAAACTGCCCTTCCGACTTCTCCTTCTTGCGCATGCAAGAGACACCGCCGTCAGGTGGCGATACGCTCTGGGTTTCAGGCTACGAGATGTACGACCGCTTGTCGCCACCGTTCCAGCACTTCCTCGAGACCCTGACCGCGACATGCGCGCAGCCCGTCTTCAAGTCGGCCTGCGAGAGCGGTGGCTACAAAGTCATGTCTCCGCGCGGGTCCCCGTTGAACGTCGACTACGAGTTTGAGCCCGTTCACCCCGTCATCCGCACGCACCCCGTCACCGGTACGTGCTTCTGAACTATCTGCAAACTTCCTGCGGTTTTCAAGTGCTGACGTGCATGTCTACTACCTAGGATGGAAGACGCTGTTTGCCGGCGTTGGTCTGCATGTCAGCCGCATTAACGACGTTACGACCTACGAAGACCAGATGATTCGCGACTACATACTGCGCATCATTACCCGTAACCACGATTCCGTTGCTCGTATGCACTGGACCAGAGGTGCCTGTGCCATCTGGAGTAACGTGTGCACCCTGCATGCCGCCACTGTGAGTATTTGCTTTTCTCCTAGATGTCCTGCCTTTGGTCAGATCATGACTCTAACCATCTTTCGTTCAGCCCGACACGCATCTGGTGGAAGGAAACAGGACCGGCGTCCGCGCTTCCAGTACTGGTGAGGTACCATACCTGGACCCGAATAGCAAGGGCCGAAGGGAAGCGCTGGGACTTCCCAAGTATTGAGGTGGTACGCCCATCATTTATGCATCATGACTTTTATTTGTATATAGAGTTCGTCGTCAGATTCTTGCCTTGTAAGAGTTAGTCCCCTATCTAGAATGCAACATTAGTCTATATCACAGAGTGTCGAAGTGACTTGGCAGCTGCGCTTAACTAATAAAGGTCGAGATACCGCTATGGTGTGCTCGGGACTAACTCATCTCGTTGAATATGCACGCGACATTGAATGTTAGCTTCATTCACTCATTCTGGTCCCTCATGTCGACATTCCGGAGCACCTATCACAACGCACAGTCGACGGCTCGAGCAATCATCAACTGCGTGACTTTAATTGATGATGTCCGAATTTCGGATTGCTACAACGTCTGTTTTACATGTTCCAGTAGTCCCAGAACATTCCTCTCGTGATAGGTAGACGCGATACCGGGTGTCGGCGAGATGGCACTTTCTGCGGTCTCATTGAGCCATCTTTAAGTGTCGCTTAACTCCTAGCACGAGATTAATTGGTCGCGCAACTGAGGACAAGGTCTTATCAGTGCATCTTCATTACCAGTAATGCGTCTCGATGTCTCCAGGAACTCGATCCTTCTCTTCAGCTTCAGAGTGTGATGCGCTCCGTTTCTGACAAATGCGGATGGCGACATCAAACGCAAAGTTGACAAAATAGCTTACCCCTCTCGACACAATCCATGAGACAACTTGGGAGTTCGTGTCGTCTAGCATAAATAGGTCAAAGAACCAATTCCACTGGCTTCGCCTCAACCTTGCTCGTGTAACACATTCAAACTTGACTGACACAAGCGCTACAACATGGCTACGACGACTACCACCACCATTACCTCACCGCAGTCACAGCTCTCTACTGAGGATCTGCACAAGTACGACTACAGCAACTTGACACCATACGTGCATCCTCCCGAGACCAAAGCCGACCTCCCTTGGGCGGAACTTGTCACACTCGACCTTGAGGACTATGATAGACCCGGTGGCAAAGAACGACTGGCTAAGCAGCTCGAGCATGCCGTCCACCACGTCGGTTTCTTCTACGTCAAGAACTATGGCTTGACGGAGGAGCAAGTCAACCAACAGTTCACGCTGGCCAAGAACTTCTTCGAGCTGGCCGTGTCTGAGAAGGAGAAGTACGAAATCAACTACGCAGCCGCCGACTACAACGGCTGGCGGCGACCTGGTCGCTACCAGAAGGGAGATTCCCGGGACAACGTCGAGATCTACAACTTCGCCAAGTTCACGAAAGACTTCGAGGGCAAGTACGACCAGCCAGACCTGCTGAAGGCCCACATAGACGACATCGCCTATTTCCAACGGGCCCTGCACTCCAACGTGGTGGTCCCCCTCCTGCGCCTGTTCGCCATCGTGCTGCAGCTCCCCGACGAGGACTACCTCGTCAAGCAGCACACGTTCGAGAGGAAGAGCGAGGACCACTTCCGCTACATGCTGTACCACCCCCGCACCGAGGAGGAGTGGGCGGCCGCCAACTACGGCAAGAACGGCGGCCACACCGACCTCGGGACCGTGACGCTGCTCTTCCGCCAGCCCGTCGCGGGCCTCCAGATCCTGAACGACGAGACGGGCGAGTGGACCTGGGTGTCCGCCCAGCCGGGCACCATCACCGTCAACCTGGCCGACACCATCTCGCATCTCACCGGGGGCTGGCTCAAGAGCTCGGTCCACCGCGTCGTGGCGCCGCCCGAGGACCAGAGGGGGTACAAGCGCACGGGTCTGCTGTACTTTGCGCGCCCGCACAACGACACGGTGCTCAAGCCCATCCTCGACTCGCCCGTCTTGCAGAAGGCGGGCGTGAAGCCCAGGTTCGACAAGGAGGTCACGGCCGAGGAGTGGGTTAGGGCGAAGCAGACGCTGCAGCTGAATCCCGAGATCGCGAAGAAGCGGTGGGCGGAGAGCGGCGACGGGACTGTTGAGGTGCTTGCTGGGTTTAGAGACCGCAAGTATAAGGAATAGACCCGGGGCTTACACGGTCCTGTATATGTGTAGTGATGGTGTACCTGCCGATTATTACTATCAACTGTTCTGGATCATAGCTGGTTGCTTAAAACACCTCACTTGGTGTCAAGATCAGGATCAACCTTGCTGTATTTAGCTAGCGCAGTAACTTCCGCCCGCTGCCTAATATTAATCTACCGCTGGCTTTAGGCTTATGTAGCTATCTCGTTAAACAGGAAGATAGAGGCTAAGGAAGATCAACGTGGGAGAGTCGGAGAGACAGGAAAAGCCTGATTTCCCGCTAAAAAAGTGTGAAACCCTGTCCATCTAGCTCTCCTTGGCTGATTGCCCTCAGGTCCTACTGGCCTGCTAAAACAGACTAGTAGGGGGGGCTGCATTAGCTCAGCGGGCATTCTAAACTAGGTTCTACGGTACGCTAAGGTACTATCGTAGTCACTGTCAGGTACCTAGTGACATTTCCCCAACCCCATGCGCAGCTTTACCCCTCTATACAAATAACAGGAGACTGTTGCCTAAGAGGACCCCTCACGAACCCTCTTCTCTTTCTCTTTAACATATATGTATGTATCCTAAACGCGGCCGCCGATATTGAAATCACTTTGCTCTCTAAATATTCCCTCTTAGTAATAATCCAGTATGCGAACCGGAGAGAGGGCCTCGGGCCGACCTGTTAACAGGAGCGGCCTCGGCCAATACCAGCCTTCGCAGAACAACACCAGAGCGCCGCCCACCCTACGTACAAACTTCATCGACAACGAAATCGGTGTCTGGGGCTGGCCCTCCCGTGGCGGCGTTATAGTCCTCAGACGCGTAACGGCGCTGGACTTTGACTTTCTCGGTCTGGACCCCGTCGACCCGCCTATGCTCCGCGACCGCGACCAAGAGGCGGAGGATACCTTGTGCCAGCGGCTGTTACTCCTCGGCGCCAAGTGGTTTGACAGCGACCAGCGGAGAGGCTTTATAGCGGGCCTTACGGAAGATGATGACAGCGACGTTTCGGCTCTCAGACGGGGAGAGGAACCGCAGCCCACCGCGATGGAAAGGAGATGGGTGGCGGTTGCGTACCCGAACGGTCGGGGCCCGGAAGGCGAGGGGCTGTGGGTCGCCGAGTTCGACACGGTCATACAGGGGATTCTAGAGGAAGACAATCTAGTCCCCACGAATGCGTCGCAGGTCCAGCTAGCAAGGACCATGGCCGAGAAAGTCGAGATTATAAAGCGACTGCGGGGAAAGTTTTATGCTAGTCTAGAGGAATACGGGCGCGGAGGAGGTAAGGCGTGTTTGAATAGTTGGGCGACGAAGACGACGGGCGAGGTTGGGCCGCTCGTCAAGACTACTTACTGCTAGGCTATGACTACGCCGAGTAACGATAGTTAAAGGGAGCCGGGGCATGTTAGGAAGGTTCGGCTGACTGATTTGATGGTACCATGCGGACATCAGTACGAGACGGGAGCCTTGAATCAACGACTGTCGTCCGGGCTTCTAGGAAGCAAGACAGTCCGGAGGCGGTGTCCTGGGAGCACCGGAGCACGGGAAGCGTCTGAACTGCGTTTCGGTCGGAGATGGTAGTATTCGCTTTTCATTTGGAGAACTATGACTAGGAATTATCAGCGGTTCCCTAACCTTATCTTATGATAATGATACGTGTATTTAGGCGAGGGTGGTGTCTACCGCATTGCTACCCATATAGCGTGTTACGGGAAAGAATCTGTGCCTACTTGCTACCTTTCTATGATAGAGATAACATAATTTCTGGCAATCAGACGGACAACGTTTGGCATATGGCTACCTACAGTAGGCTCTAAGCACCGATCCTAACATGACGACGACTTCCCGTATCAGCTGCGTGTGGTTCATGTTCAGAGTAGGGTCCTAAAGCTAGTCGCAACAGGACTCACAGTTGCCGACTGGTGTGGCTGGCGATTACGGCGCTGGGGCTCAAGACGCTGGCAGACACTGGCTGGGTGGGGCCTTAGTGTTTCGTTCTCAGGACAGTCGCTATGGATTCGAGAAGCCCTCGACATTCGAAGGACACCGGCATTCGGAGACTGTTGAGGAACTGCGGTCTCAAGCAAAGGGCGTCTCCAGCCCAATGCCGTTCTCGAGGAGACACATGTAAATTGAGCGAATCTGCAAAGGACGGGACCGGAATGTGCGGTATTTTATTCGGGTTGACCAAAGTAAATGTCACCTGTAGGAGCGACGCTACATGGCACGGACAAGCTTCATCACCCCAATTGAATAGGTGCTTGTTGGACTACTCCCGACATCATCACCCGTACTCATATAGAAGGCGAGCCTCAAGGACTCCTGTCTGGGCAGCCCGGATAATTAAAGTCGAGAGGACTCGCGTCCTCTTCACCGCCGATCTGATATTGGTCCAAGCTTGTCGTCGAGAGGTCAGCCGGGGCATCGTCCGGTTCTAGGCCATTTGCTGAGTTGACAGGCCGGGATGTTGGTTTCCTACGACCTACCCTAGGTTGGGCTGGATACTGGCTAATCCTGGTTTGGACATACTTGGCCATGGCAAACCAGGCGTATGTATCGGCGTTACGTTGGGTGAAGTACCCCAAGTTTCCGGGATCACGGTCGACCCAGTTCCTTAAAATACGAGCGTACTCGGGCCCGTATACAGGGGTAGTAATCTCCCCGTTTTTCACATTAACGGTTATCTGTAGGTCCCAGATCCATGGGAGGTTGCTAGCAGGGTCGTTAGGACCGGTCGGCCCGGTTCCCATAAAATAGTCGAGATGGGTGATTTCATGCAAGAAGCAGCGTGCCGTGTTGTCGTAGATGCTCAGGTCCGTCTTCCTCGCACTTCCGGCTCCGTTCTCGACGGCGATACTTAGGTCTTTCAACTTGAAGAAGTCGTCGCAGAATGTGATACGGTCGTAGCCGGTCCCGGTGAATTCCTGGTTATCGCTGAAAGCCTGCAGCCTGTTGCTTGTGCCCGGAGGCGGCTGCCTCGCGTTGCGGCACTGGCCATTGTTCGGCAGAGCGTCGCCGCATTTGTTTTCCGGATCAGGGCTGCCTGCCCCTTGGGTACCATCGCTGCACCGGACCTGCAGGTCGCATTAGCATCTCTCCTGTAAGCCGCTGCCGCTGCCGCTGCCGCTGCCGTCAGGGCTGCCTGTCCTTTGACGTTTACTACACCAACAGGAACAGCAAAGACTGCTCCCCAGCGGGGACCACTCACCTCAATCCAGAGTAACCGCCAATAGTTCCCTGGTCCGATAAAGATAGGAACCGGATATCCCCAGATCTGTTCTGCCGCTGCGAAGATTTCTGTTGGGGTGCCTGCGCGTCAGTGTCTGTCTTGTATGACGGGAGTTGAGCACCTTAGACTTCTGTGCCGACGTACTTTGTATCTCTGAGCGTGTGTCGTCGGGGATTCTCTCCCCATCCGACGACGCGGGACCCCAGAAATCGGTGGCAGCTTCAGCATTCCAGTCAATATTCTTGTAAACGCCATCCTGACCAGCCAGCGTCTGCATGTCCTTGAAGGCCCGCGCAATGACATTTGCCCGGTCTGTGGAGCAGCCCTTCCAGCCGTACAGACGTGTCCCCCGGAGGTTCTCTATCGTTATGTTGCTGCCATCCGGGTTCTTGAGGGTGGGATACGGAGGAATGGGATCGTTCGAAAAGTTGGGCGCAACGTCCCAGTAGGTTAGGGCGACGCTGCAGACGCTCGGGCAGTGACCACGCTCGCACGTGAACCGGCAGAGGTCGTCGTAAGCCATCACGCCGGGCGTCGGCAGGAACGTGGCCATGACCTTGGTGGCAGTGACGGGCGGCGGCTTGACAAGCGGACCTAGACCCGAGCACTGGCAGGCGGCGATGGGACAGTAGCCGTAGGCACACGCCCACTGACACAGGTCGTCAAAGTCCGAGGTCAACCCAGACCCCCTGATACACGCGTCCGGGTTGAAGGGCGAGAGGGTGGGCGTAGGCACGGCTCTTGACACGGACGTGCAGTGCTCCTGCGGGCAGTAGCCCTTGCCGCAGGCGAAGCCGCAGAGGCCAGCATAGTTGACGTTCTCCACGGGGTAGCCCGGCCCGGGAGTCTTGCCAGGCTCTACCGTAATGGTAGACGAAGGGCCGATCAGTTTACAGTTGCAGGCGCTCGGCGGACAGTAACCCCTGCCACAGCTGAAGCTACAAATGTCCTGGTAGGCGAAGTTGTTGCTACTGCCCTGGACACACGTGAAGTCCGAGATCAGAAGCGTGCTTTCCAGGTTGACGGTGTGAGTGGCATAGCCCGACCACATGTTAAAGTTGTTGTTGCCGCCCTGGCAGCCCGACTTGACATTGAGGGAGTTCGCCATGAGTACCCTGTTGTCCCTGATCAGCTGGGCCGTCACGGTGCCGCTCATGATAGTGTCGACCACACCCATGTAGAAGCCGCCCACGCCACCGCCGTAGCTCTGCGGCGTGACGATCCATCTCCCGGGCACAGCGACGCCGTCGCTTCCGGTCAAGGTGAATTTTGCATCGTTCAAGAGAAGAGCCCAGAAGAAGGTTCGGTCTTGGAGCACGTCCTTGGGGATGAACTCTTGCTGCAGCTGGCTGGCCGTGTTCCCCGTCGTCCCGTTGGCCGAACATGCCTCAACCAACGAGCTGCGACCCCAAAAGACGACAAGCTCATCGTTAAAAACCGTTTTGTTAGTCTTGTACAGGTCGATAACGTGCGGTAGCATCATTCGGAATCCGTCGTGCGCGTAGCCGTCGACGTAGTTGTAGGCGGCCTTGCCCTCGGTCGGCCCGAAGACGCTGTCCCACTGCGTTTGATCCTGCGGCCCGATATAGTGACATTCGCCCCAGTCGTTCCAACTGATTATCTGCACGTACTCGGGCTGCAGATATAGTACCTATTGCCAGCGGTCGAACCACAGATAGTCCGGGTTCCAGAGCCAGTTCTTATCGAAGCCCGGCAGGTTGGTGTAGAACATGGGAGAGACTGCCATCATATATGGTTTACCACGCGGCCCGGGTTGGCCCAGCACGTTATACTTACCCAGTACTTGGTAGTACGATGCGTCCACGAAGGTGTCCATATACCGGTTGCCCCACGGCCAGGCGTTCCAGTTAAAGAGCCCGTCCGCCACCCCGGTATCTAGCGCCGGCCCTGCGCCGAGCGACGAGTAGTCGGGAATGAAGAAGGCGTTCGTCTGCGCTTTGATACTAACCCAGTCGGCGGCGTTGCCAGGACCCTCGAACGTCGATACAAACGGCTGGCCGCCATCCGTATGGTAGTAGGCTCCGTTGTTGATAGTTGGTCAGGTACCTGAGTACCTGGTCCTGCGGCCACGCACCACCCGGACCACCAGCGTAGTCAAACGAGAAGAATAGCTTGAATGTCTTGGCGTTGGCGGCTGCGAACGCATTTGCCACTGAGGACCACACCGTGTCGTCTCCATAGGCGATGTTCAGCGCGAACGCATCCAGGTGCGCCGTCTGGGCCACCCCAATCTCAGTTTCCCATCGCGCTTCACTCCAAGAGGCGACGTTGCCCACCTACAACACGGACGTTAGTCTGAACAACGATAGATTACAAGGCATGAGTAGGGACCATAGCCGTACCATGAAGTGGGCAAACACAGCCTTGGCCTGCACCTCATAGCACCAAGTCAACAATGCTGGCAGCAGCAGCCAGACCGTGTTGAATTTCATAGCCAAGAAGGGGACTAGCTTGGACGACGTCTTGTCAAAGTCAGCGAGTAAGATAAGGTTGAGCCAGGTTCCAAGTCGAGGCTTACTTGACGTCAAAGTCCAAAGCACTCTGTGGCAATAGGGTCAGATGGAGACGATCTCACGGTGCTCTTTATACCCACGACACAGCGTTCCTCCTCCATCGGGCGTTCCATCGACTCTCGACGGCACATAGAGCCAACGGCCACAGGGAGCCGGTGAGAGTCACAATGACCCATCCTACCATGCTTCCCTGATCCAGACCAAGGCAAATAGCCCAGTTACGCAATGGACAGCTGCCTCAGTCCCCGGCATGGATAGCTGCTCTCAACGCAACATGGGGCACACACTAGTAGCCGAGTGTAGGCCCCAGGGAAGTGGGAGCCTAGGCGCCGCCTACCAACTCAAGTCTCCGTGCCGCATGGGAACATGCGAGCAGCTGCGAGCATGATCTGAAAGCGCACAAGAAGCACAACAAGATGATCAAACTGCACACTTTGCCACGCGGGCAGACCCGAACGCGGCCTATCCCCGACAGCACCATCACCATGCAGTGCATAGCCCAGCACGGCGCGGACATCAAGGCGTACGCGTGCCCCATGGTTGCACTTTCGTCCCGCTCGCACCCTTGCCCACATCGCGTGCTGTCCCAACGTGGCAAAGGAAACCGAGTGATACCCTCCATGCCTTCGGTTCACGGCCGAGATGCCCCTGGGCCGGGCTATAGCCTTGCCGGCGACGGGTTATTCCGACGACATTAGGCCATCCTACCGTCTTGGCATCACCGCCGTGACCACTCATATCGTCTTCTGGTCCTCGTGATGTTCCGATATTTGCGCCGACGTATCTCCTAGCGCCAACGACCATATCAAAACCAGCGCCAACGAGGATGTCGGATTGTGTCGAGCTCAGTTAGGATCCTCGACAGCGAGAGTTGACACTTTGCGAGCGCTCCTTCCCATTTCGGACGCCAGAATCTCGGACAAGCGGGTTTCACCCAATCGGAGTTGGAATTACAATGAAGCGTACTTACCTTTAGGTAGCAATGGGGCAGGCAGACAAGATCATGATCAATAGCTTTGTCGCCAAGGCGGATTTCTCATCCGAGCGGTTACCTTGCCGCATGAAGGGCTGGCAAGGGTAAATTAATGTGCTTTGCCGCGCGGATAAAAAAAAAAAAAAAAAAAAAAAAAAAAAAAAAAAAAAAAAAAAATAAAAAAAAAAAAAAAAAAAATAAAAAAAAAAAAAATAAAAATAATATAANAAAAAAAAAAAAAAAAAACGTGATTAGGGTTGGGGTTGGTCCTGTAGTAGACAAGACGTGCACCATATTGGACCATCAAGATGTCTGGAAATGCAGATGACTCTAAATGCCTACACACACTATAGACGACATACAGGCTCGTATGATTGGTCTCCTCAGGGGGAACAGACCAGGTAACCAAGGTGCGAGACTTGGATCGAGTTGAGAAAGGTCCCGTCGTATCGACACACAGAAGGCACCGTGAGCTTTGTCTACCTACCGAGACTGTATGGGAAGAGTACACCCGCTGAAGACGAATGGTTGTTTCCCGTCAGTGACTTTTCAACAGACAGTCCACACATCCATCAGCTCCTCAACCCAGACAAGGTACCTCGAGGAGAATAAGCCTATCAGCCTTCGCATTGTTCACAAGGACTAACTTGTCAACTACCTTTTTACAACGTTCTTCGGAGATTCGTCATTGTGCAATTTATCTATGCTCTCTTGTCATTGATATATTCTCCGCTTTAGCTTAGTAGCTCTACAGGTCTCTCATTCGATATACAAAAGTCTTTCGATTCTAACCCTTTGTACAGCTTATCGGTTCATTAGATATCGAGTTCAGAAGCTATTGTTGTTATAAAATGGGTTAGCAGAATGTTGAATCAATATGAGATTTTTTTTGGCGCGCAATCATAAGGCCATGGTCGCTCGCTTCGGTCGGTAGCGTTCTCGCCTGACGGCCAAACATGGTGGGGTAACTGAGCGGGGCAGCCCGCGGAGCGCCGTCTCGTTTATCTTATCTTGCCGGTCGATAAGGAATCACGCTGCTCAGTGTCATGACTGCCAGCATTATGCTGCTTTTTCCCTATCAGTGGACATATAGGAACAAGTCTTCCGATCTGACCAACTGACCAGATGTTTTCACTGCCAATAGGAGACGGCGGCTGCTGTATCTCTTTGAGATATATGCTGGCTTCGTCCTGTTGCCTGCTAATGCGGAGTCAATGACGATGTTTTGATCAATCGCGTTCGAACTGACCTGCTGTTCAATTGTTGATCCGGATCTTCAGGAGGGACCTGAACACCTGCTTCTGAGTGCTTCATTTCCGACTTGCCAGTAAACCCCTGCGAGCGCGGTAGGACAGATGGACAGCTTCAAATATGATCTGGTCATCACGAACGGCATCTGCGTGACAGCAGCAGACATAGCCAGCTACGACGTGGCTATTAAGGACGAGAAGGTTGTTCTACTGGCCCCGTCCGGCTCGCTCGCACGTGCCAATGCCAGAAAGGTCATCGATGCTGAAGGTGGCTATGTCACGGTTCGTCAGCACACCTCGTGAGCCATGCTGTTGCCATCGAGCAAGATACTGACCACAAGATAGCCCGGCGGTGTCGACACCCATGTGCATCTCGAAGAGCCGGCATTGTTCGGACGTGGAACATCGTCCGACACTTACGAAACCGGTGCGTAGCTGGGTTCGGCTCTGAGTCCATCCAGACGTGTCCATAGCGAAGCTGACCCGCCATTTGACACACAGGGACGCGGTCTGCAATTGCCGGCGGCTGTACCACCATCGTGGCTTTTGCGCCGCAGCCAAAGCAGGAGCCGTCGCTCCTTCGAGCTCTGGAACGTACTCATGCTATCGCCCGCGGCAATTCGTACTGCGATTACGGCTTTCATCTCCTGGTAGGAAACCCCGGCGAACAAGCTCTCTCCGAGTTTCCCGCCCTGGTAGAGCACGAGGGCGTCACGTCGCTCAAGATCTACATGACCTACGCCGCGCTCCAGTTACGCGACGACCAGATACTCTCGGTGCTTCTCCAATCCCGGCAGAACCGCATCTTCACCATGATCCATGCAGAGAACGGCGACGTGCTCAACTGGTTGACCGACCAGCTCGAGTCCATGAAGCTGTTCAGCCCGAAATACCACTCCCACTCTCGCCCGCCCGTGCTCGAAGCCGAGGCGACGAACCGAGCCATCGCTCTCTCATCCCTCATATCCAACACGCCAATCCTGCTAGTCCACGTGAGCGATCCCGGAGCGACGCGACGCATACGCGAAGCGCAGTCCAACGGCCAGCCCATCTTCGCCGAAACCTGTCCGCAGTACCTCTTCCTTACCCGCGACGACATGGACAAGCCCGGCTTCGAGGGCGCCAAGTGCGTGTGCTCCCCTCCGCCGAGAGACAAGGCCTCGCAGGAGGTGATATGGGCTGGTCTGCGGAACGGCACCTTTGCCGTGCTAAGCTCGGACCACTGCCCGTTCAACTACGACGATGCGGAGAGGGGTAAGAAGACGTGTATAAGTGACGAGCATCCGCTGGGACGTTTCAGGGAGATTCCGAACGGTATACCCGGCATCGAGACCCGGCTTCCGCTGGTGTTCTCGTCTGGGAAGCTGTCGCTTACCAAGTTCGTCGAGGTCACGGCGACGAACCCGGCCAAGGTGTATGGTCTGTACCCGTCCAAGGGGTCCTTGATACCAGGTGTTTCGGACGCAGACCTTGTCATCTGGTATCCGGAGTCGAAGCGGCCGGACATCGTCCTCACCAATAGCATGCTGCACCATGCTACTGACTATACCCCGTACGAGGGCCGCCGAATCGCAAACTGGCCGCGTTATACTATCCTCCGCGGCAAGGTGGTGTGGGATCGGGATAACGGGGGTCTCTTGGGTGACAAGACGTTTGGCCGTTTCATTAAGCGAGGTCCCAGCTCTTTGGATCGAATGTGGGAGACGGTGGACGAGCAGGGCGAGTTTGACGTGACTAAGCTTTAGCGCTGGCGGGCGTATCCTGATAAGGCAACGAGGAAGGCGTGAATTTCATGGAGGACGCCGGAGCCTGGCATCGCAATGAGAAATGCACTGGGCTTGTATCAACTGGATGCTCGCTTTGTGCTCGTAATGCCACTGCGGTGGCAGCGTAAACCACGGTCTTAGGCGGCTGAATCTGCGATGTTGGTGCCGTAGCTAGTATTTGGTGCTCCGTGACTTTTCCGGGTAGATCAATTACCAGGACAGGGCGTGTGTCGGCTGAGTGTCCGCATCGATTCGTGACGGATAAAACCAAACCGCCATGGAGGTGTCGATAGGTTACTGTAGTCTCTTCGTTGTTCCACGGCCAATCACATTTGCGGTTCTATCGGTGACCTGACCGCCAGTTTCGACAGTAGACAACGATCGAGAACGAATCAACCTTGAATTTATCGTGTCAGGCAGCAGGCGTTACCGCAATGAGCCCAGTGATTGGCACGGAGCTCGCGCCCGAGGCTCGGGCCGCGCTCCCGTACCGCCCTGCAGTTCGCCTCGTCAATATTTCAGCCGCATAGGCAGCCCAAAGTCTGCCCACTCCGAACATTAGGACACAACTTGACAGAGGCTACAATGGATCACGGCGGCCATAAAGACCAATCTCCAAGCAGTAATCTTCCGGATTTTCTCGATCCAGTTGCTGCACAACAGATTCGTCAAGCTGGGTTCCACTGAGCTACCTTACCTTAGTCTTTGTCATTCAGTCTCACCGAGCTTTGTGTCTGCTCCGGACACTCTCACAGGGTATCCTATACCTGGATACTTGGCAGGACTGCCGTTCCGTGGAGTTGCCAGGCTGCACATGTCCACTTTCAACAGCTCGTCATGGATCCTGAAATGGCAACAAAGCTCAGCCGCAGTGCAGCCATTATTCGGGACTGGCTTGATCGGTGCGACTCTTCCCACGCAGGATCGCCGTGTACCATCACGGTTCCTGGCCCAAATCCAAAGAGGCTTATTTGGCTGGACCCAGACAGCGATATCACCCGCCTCATAGACACCCCTAGCGAAGTCCCCGAGTACGTTGCTCTCAGCTACGTCTGGGGCCCGACCGAGGGCAACATAAGGACGTTACGAGGCAACGTCGAACAGATGTGCCGAACCATACCCTTCGACAAGCTGCCCCTGACGTTGCAGCACGTCCACGTCATCGTCCGCCACCTGGGCATCCGACACCTCTGGATCGACACGCTCTGCATCGTCCAGGACGACCCGGACGAGAAGGCGACCGAGATCGGCAGGATGGAGTTCGTCTACCAGAAGTCCACGCTGCAGATCTCGGCCATGGCATCCCCCGGCGCGCAGCACGGCCTCCTGCAGACCCGCCAGTACCTCCCGTCCCAGCGCGACGAACACCACCTCATCATGAAGGCGTGCCGCAGCCTGAGGCAGAAGTTCTGGGACGAGCAGCTGCAGCGCGACTACTGCCTCCTGACGCGGGGGTGGGCGTACCAGGAAAGGAGGCTCTCGCGCAGGGTCGTGCACTTCACTGTGTTTGAGTTGCTGTGGGAGTGTAAGCGGGAGCGGTGGTGCGAGTGCGGCACTATCGAGCGGCCGAGCGAGCAGGCGTCTAATATGATTAACAACATGAGTGCTGCGTTCGAGGCGTGTGCCAGGCTCGAGACGCCTCTTCCGGAGCAGATTATCCCGTTGTGGAGGGAGAGCGTTATGGGCTACTCGAGGGGCCACCTCACGGTCGAGGACGATAGGCTGCCTGCTATCTCGGGCGTGGGCCGGATGCTGGGCGGTCGCGACGGCCAAGCGTCGTACGTGGCAGGGATGCGCAGAGATGCGTTACCGTTCGAGCTGTTGTGGCGTTCCGATCAGAGCTCCAAGCTTGCGCTGAGAAAGACGCGACAGCCCACCTGGTCTTGGGGTTCGGTTAACTGTGGCGTGGACTGGCCGACCAACGAGAAAAAGCCGACGACGAAGCCCACGACTGAAGCCGAGACATCACTGGCGTATGTCGTCTCGGGGACGTACTTTGAGGAAGGAGCGACTGGTGTAGAGGTAGCTGAGCTTGACGTAAAGCCGGCAGGGCTTTCGACAACTGAGGAGTCAACCTCTGTTGGATTCGGACAAGTCGAGTATGCCAAACTGGTCCTGATTGCTCGGATTGTTCCCATATCTATCAGGAAGCATCCGGATCGAGCTCAGTGGCACGAGAGCCACGACACTGAGTGGACCATCGAAAGATATCAAGGCCAGCAGGTGTTGCCTTTCTATCCAGATGTCGAGTTTGTCGAGGGGCCGGCTTTAGACGAGGCCATAGAAAGAGAACTGGTGTCGGGTGCGATGTTTGAAGGCTACTTCTTGGTAGAGATCGCAACCATGGTTTCAGACTGTGGGAGATGGGAAGCCGGCCTGGTGGTCAGGAGTTCTGTCAACGGCACAGCGGATGGGGGTCTCGAGCGTGTTGGGATGGCAGGTTTTCGCAAGTGTTCTCCTCAAGAGGGCTTCGAGAGCTGGTTTGACGGCGCGAGTAGCAGTACAGTGACTCTCGTTTAGTCACGGGCAAGACCGTGCCGTAAACAACCAGGTCGAGTCCTGACGAGAAAGCAGCGCGACCGTGAAACAAAATGGAAGTGCTGGGGGCTGCAGCAGTTTGGTTTGGTGACTCGATGTTGTGATATCGACAGGATCATGATGGAGTAATTGGCGAGCGACCATCGGCCTGGAAGAGACCGCACCTATAGGTACTACTTGACATCGCGCGCCAAGCTTGCTAATAAAAAATTGGATATTACCAGTACAGTTGGGGTTACCGAGATCACCAAGTGTGTGGTGGTACCTTGACGGCTTCAAGTGCCGTTCCTTTGACGATGGGGATGCCACGGATATATGACGTATCCCGGCCACAACTATGACGTTACTTCAACAACAGCTCTTATATCTTCCAGCGGCTCAGCATCGCGGCTGAAGGTAAATCCAGGGTGAAATTTAGATACTCATTGACAAACAAGCAAAGAAGAATTGGGGTTTCTCTCAATTCAGTTTCACCAAGTCTGTCTAGCAGTCTGTATCTTCCTAGCGTTCTGCGCCTGCGACATCCACTCGAGATCCCGCCGCTGTCACATTCAAGATGACTCAGGGCGCCGATATCAACATCACTTCGCCTGTGGGCGATAAGCTCGACTGGGACTGCCAGGAGCTAAAAGAGAAGTTCCCACGGTCCAAAAAGGATATCGACGTCCCTATCCCGAAACCTCGGGAATGTTTTCTGCTCATCGACGGCAAGGTCATCAAGAGCGACCGGAATCCAACAGAGGTGCAGACACCGATTATCACACAGGATCAACCAGACGAGCACATTACTATCGGCAAGTTTGAGATGGCTTCCGAAGATCTGGCCATGCAGGCGCTCGAGGCTGCGGAGCGCTCCTACATGTATGGCCGGGGAACGTGGGCCAAGATGCCCATCGAGCAGAGATGCAAGCACATGGAGGCGTTCGCCGACGACCTGAAAAGAAAGACCGAGGAGATAGCACAGCTGCTGATGTGGGAGATCGGCAAGAACGTAAAGGACTCCCACGACGAGGTGACGCGGACGGTGGCGTACATCCACACCGCCGTCAAGGAAGCGAAGGCGCTCGTCGAGGCAGAGTCGCAGTGGCAGGAGCAGAAGGGCGTCATGTGCCAGATCCGCCACCTCCCCGTCGGCGTGGTCATGGCATCCTCGCCTTTTAACTATCCCCTGAACGAGGCGTACACGACCTTCATCCCGGCCCTGCTGATGGGAAACTCGGTCATCGTCCGCGCCCCGCGCAACGGCGCCACGCCGCACTTCCCGACGCTGGAGCTCTTCGCCAAGCACTTCCCGCCCGGCACAATCCAGTTCCTGACCGGCTCCGGCCGCGAGGTCATGGGCGCTCTGATGGGGACCGGCCGCATCGACGCCGTGGCCTTCATCGGCACGGCGTCCAGCGCCAAGGGCCTGCTCAAGGGCGCGGCTAACCCGCAGCGCCTGCGCGTCATGTACGAGGGCGAGGCGAAGGACGCGGCCGTCCTGTTGCCCGACGCGGACTTAGGGGTCGCCGTCGATAGCTGCGCGTCGGGCATGACGTCCTTCAACGGCCAGCGGTGCACGGCCGTCAAGATGATCTGGGTGCACCGGTCGCGGGCGGAGGAGTTTTTGAGGAGACTCGCGGAGAAGATCGATGCTCTTAAGTTGGGCATGCCGTGGGACGAGGAGGTGAAAATCACGCCGCTGTGCGAGGACGATAAGCCGGCGTACGTGAAGGAGCTCATCGTCGACGCGCTGAATAAGGGCGCGCATATCGTCAACGACGGCGGGAAGTGCTATAAGACGCTGTGTAAGCTCTCCATCCTGGCGCCTGTCAACAAGCACATGAAGATATGGAGCGAGGAGCAGTTCGGGCCCGTCACGCCGGTGGCGGTCTACACGGACATCCAGGAGCCTATCGACTACATATCTCGCAGCGAGTACGGCCTGCAGTCGGCCGTGTTCGGCTACGAGCCGGAACTTCTAGGGCGGGTCGTCGATGCGCTGTCATACCACGTCGGCCGGGTCAACATCAATGCCCCGGACCAGAGGGGTCCCGACGTGTTCCCCTTCACCGGGCGGGGGAACTCTGCTCTCGGGATATTGAATGCTAAGGAGGGGCTGAAGTTCTTCTCCGTGCCGACTATGGTGGCGGCGAAGACGGACGATGAGCGGAGCGTCAAGGCACTCAAGGCGTTGAATGACGGGCAGCATTCTACCGTGATTTACGGAGCAAAGTAGCGTAGAAGCGATCTGAAAGGGGTGGGTTCGATTCGATGCCGGTCGAAATGTGAACGCTGGAAGGAGTCATCTGAGGTCGATCTGCGCTGTTTGCCCATCGCACCCGCTGGAAATCACCAGCCGTGCTTGCATATAGTTACATTACTTACCTGGGTCTTGGATGTGAGGCATACTTGTGTATTGGTTTGAACACATAGGTATTCTGAGAGAGTGTAGTGTAATTACCTAGCCAAATATTACCACTCGGCCAAGTCAATTTCTGCGCCTGTGATACGAATGCGGGGTAGCTTAAGCTAGGCATGCGGGGTAGGTCAGGGTTTCGATGCAGAAAGAAGCTGGAGCTCTCCACAGCTCAGCTCCAACATGACAACGACATGGGCGTGGTTCGCAACCTCAACAGATCTCATGATGGCTGCAGGAATCCCCGATGGCATCACTGCCATACGTATGGTACTCACCCGCGATGATATGGGTTGGGAATTACCGCACGAGACCCACAACGCGACGAGATGAGCCTGCGACTTGACACCATCGGACTCGAACTCCAGCGTGTCGCGTCTACCCCGAAGTGCATCAAACGCGATGGACGCCGAAATAGGGTGCAACATGCCTGCTCGATACTTCCACTGCTAGCCGGTTCTACCAGCTCTCGAACTGGCTTCCTTGGCGCCTCCGCTTTCTCGATCGCGATCTCTGATGTTGGGATTGCGTTTTGGCCAGATTTCAAGGACTTCGGATCCCAGACCCTCAGACGAACGACCGCGACCGAATGCCTCCATCTGTCCCCTTGCCGTGACCGCCTTGAATTATTGTCCTGACTAGGCAGAAGCTACCTTATACGAACGCCTCATGGTAACCGGATCTGAGTTTACCAACGCGGAGCGTCGTGGCCTGCGCAGTGCGATATGGGTGGCCCAACGAGGCACAACGAGGCAGAAGAAACGCGAGGTGGATATCTTGCAAATAATGCAATAATCAGGTGTCAAGCTGGGTATGTTCGCGTCAATAATCCTGACTACTACCAACTGGAAAGTACTTGCTCAGAGGAGCTAGCATTCGTTAGACCAGGTCATCCCGATGGCGAACCACGATCCAACAGTAGCCGAACTTTCTTGATCGGACTTACACCATGCCTGCCGATGCTTTACAAAAACAATTGTCGACCACCAGGCATCGATGTCTGACGGAAAGTTTGCAGACCTCGTACAAAGTCTTGCTACAATTTGTGGAATCTCCATTCGACTTCGTCGAAAGCATACAGAAGATTCGATTTCCGTTGCATCTACCTACCCATCTCTGGTTACACATGAACGTGCTTCCCAATCGTGTCTATTAGGACACGAACTCATGATGCGGCACTCTGTTCTGCTGCGCACTGCTGTGAGTTCTCTAGAGCTCAGGACTATCGCCGAAGCACATGGACAACAGAGCTACGGGATAACGCTCCCCCTTTCTCCCACCACTCAGGTCGATTGCCTCCCTGATCCTCGTCTCATCTGCTTTTGTGATGGTTACGTCGACTACACCGACATTCTCGTTGAGATGTTGGACGCGCTTGGTGCCCGGGATTGGAATGAAGTCTTCACGCATTAGCATCCTTGACTCAGACGCAAACGGGGAGGTTGACTCTTACCGTCACCCTGGGCAAGCACCCACGCCAGAGCAAGCCGAGACGGCTTACAGCCCTTCTCCCTGGCGATGTCCTCCAGCGCCTGGACGAGCTTGAGATTGCCGGGAAAGTTCTCCTCGGAGAAACGCGGATAGGTCCTGCGCACATCCTGGGGGTCGAAGTCGTCCCTGCTCTTGATCGCTCCCGTGAGGAAGCCACGACCGAGCGGCGAGTAGGCTATGATTTTGACGCCGAGGCTCCGAGCAGTCTCCAAGAAGCCGGTGTCGGGGGACTCGATCTCGAGTGCGAAAGCCGAATACTCCATCTCGGCGGCGGCGATGGGATGCACCGCGTGGGCCCGCTTCAGCGTGCGGGCGGAGCACTCGGACAGGCCGAGATACCGGATCTTGCCCTCCGCTTTCAGCTCCGCCATCGCTCTGACCGTCTCCTCGATGGGAGTTTCCGGGTCGACGCGGTGCTGGGCGTAGAGGTCGATGCGGTCGGTGTTCAGCCGCTCGAGACTGGCCGCGCACGCCCTTTTGACGTGGTCGGGCTTGCTGCACAGTCCCCGCGTGCCGTCGAGGTGTGCAGCCCCGAACTTTGTGACCAGGAAAATCTCGTCCCTGCGGCCGGTCTCTCTGAACCACCTGCCTAGGAGCCGCTCGTTGTGGAAGGGCTTGCCGGGGGGCCCGTAGGCGTCGCTCGTCACCCAGAGGTTGATCCCCGCGTCAGCGGCGGCCGTGAGGAGCTTCATGGACTCTTCCTCGTCTTGGATGCCGGTGGAGATCGGGACGGACATGTTCATGCAGCCGAGTCCGATTGCAGAGACGAGAGCGTCTCCGATCTTACGCTGGGGGAACTTGAGTGCGGACATTGCGGGTTGGGTCGGGGCTTTGCGTCGGTTTGAGATAAGAGGAAGTATTACTGGAACTTTCTTGATTGAAGGGAAATCGAGATGTTCTCTCTCGCAACTGCCTTCCATCGTTCATATATGCGTTGAAACAGATCGGTATCGGCCCGGGCAGAACCGACCGGCGATGCAGACCGATCCTCCCTTGAGTGGTCCTCTCATGTCATTCGTGATGCTCGCTATCGCATAGTAAGGTCGGCTTGGTGACTAATCCAGCCCGGCCCGATCGACGGCCGATGCCGATGCTTAGCGCATATCCCGGTATACCATAGTACGCCGGGGTAAGTCGGCCGAGATCTGTCGGGCTATGGAGCACCCCCGGCTTTGCATGTCTCTTGAGATTATTAACCTCAAATGACGGTAGACCCGTCAAAAAGGAAATCTGGAAGATGGGGAAATGGTCGCACCCAATTCCGAGGTCATAAGGATTGGTCTCCTGTGCAAGGATTTGAGGCTGCGCGCTAGCGTGGTTTTGAGCTCTGAACGCGTCGGGGAACGTACCGGCCCGGGCACTAACAAACCATAACGCACAGGTGAACGAATGCCCTAGAAGTGTGTGACGTGAAGATGAAATGAGGAAGTTGCACAGGGGCAAGCCACAGCTGCCGGGGTCTTACGCTCTTGTCGAGGGTGCTCGCGCTTTCCAAGTTGCAACTTCCACATCTCGTCAACTCACATTTCTGGAAGTTGACAGCTCTTCCAAAGCTCCAGCCCAGAGGCCTTCGGGAACGGAAAGACGTCCATAGACCAGACACATCTCATTCCAGCATCTTATAAGCAATACAATGACAATTATCGGGTGCGTACACGTGGATTCTTTCTCAGAGACTATCTTTAGAGTACTGACCTTTTGCCAATCTGTAGATTGTGGGAGGAAGTCGCCCAGATAACGCCAGGATATGAGGTTGAACTTTCGAGGCTATCCGCCGAGTGCTTCCACGAGAAAGGCCGTCCCCTCCGCATTGCAGTGAACACGCCTCTGGCCATTTTCCAGTTCAAAAATGCTACTGTGGCTGCAGAGAAGGCCGGTAAGCGCGATGAAACGCCCGCTCTGTCTGCATCTCTGTCAATCGTCGTACTAAGTTGTCCGGCGCTGACATTTGGCGTGTAAAACCTAGGTGGTATGAATCACGCAACCCGGACTTTCTATTACCACGTACTTCATCTCCTCAGCGCCGGAGTGGAGCCGATATTCGTGTTTGACGGTCCAGGTAAACCGGCGGAGAAAGGATCTCGCCATCCCAGTGTCGTCAAACCATGCAGACACATCGCTGGGCCACCTGGAAATGGACCTTCTTCCATCGGCCATGTGAGGATTTCGGCGTCTTCTGCTCGCAGTGCTGCTGACATGGCATGTGAGCGCCAACTGAGCCATGTTCTTCCCCTGTGCCGAGATATCCTCGATAACCTCGGTGTCCCCCATCGAGATGCACCTTCGGAAGCGGAGGCTGAGTGTGCTGCGCTAGAGAAGGCTGGCGTGGTCGACACCGTTCTCACCTGCGACGGCGACGCGTTTGTCTTTGGGAGCCGCACTGTTCTCCAAAAGCTCAACGCGAAGGACAAAATTGCCATGGTCCGTCAGTTCAAGATGGAGGAATTGGAAGGTGCCCGCCCTCAGCTGCTACGGCGTCAGGACTTGTTTCTGGTTGCGATGATGGCCGGCGGTGACTACGATAGAGGCATTCCTGGATGTGGATTCATTATTGCGCTTGAGGCTGCCCGCCAGGGTTACGGCTCCCAGTTGGAACAGCTCGTCAAACACGGCCGCCCAGAGAGTCTGACAAGGTGGAAGGACAAGCTCGTCCAGGAGCTTGAGCACAACCCAGGTCACAGATTCAGCAGAAGATGGGTCGCCGTAGCAAATGCTGCCGCTGCTAGTTCCTTGCCCAGTCGTAAAATCGCGGAGTACTATCTGAAGCCAGCAGTGTCTCCCGGACTCGAGGATCTGCGGATTGACTGGACCAGGCCAGCATCCGTCGCGAATCTGCGCGAATGGACAGAGGAGTACTTCGACTGGGGCATGCATACCATGCCGGCAAGTTCGTGCGAGTTCTAGCCCTTCCCGCCCTGATCAGGCAACTACTCGCGCACGTGGAGAAGAAAAGAGACGGGTCTTCATTGATCAGGGCAGTTAGGGGATGCAGAGGAGACGACGCTCATCCGTGCGCGCAGGATCTCTATGTCGAGTTCCTGCCTTCCCAGGTCGTCGACATTGATATCTCGAAAGAAAAAGTTGTTGAAGGTTACCGGGCGAATATGAAAAAGATCTTCAACCCAGAAGAACCAGTGCGGGAGTGGATTCCGAGATGGATTGTCGAGCATGGTGCTCCGACCGCTTTCCGGAACCGTCGACTACATGTCGGCAAGAAAGAGAAACCGCAGAGAAAAAAGAAAGACGCAAAGCGGAAAGCTTCTGTCTCCTCAATGTCGCTGGCCTCCCAGGAAGCTCTACCGAAGCGACCGCGCGGCAGACCGGCCAAGAATAAGCAGATGCCTGTACCGTCTGTTGTAGCACGAGTAGAAGTGCCCTTCGAGTACGACACTGATCATGGTTCTCCGGATCTTCCTGACATAATGGAACTCACTTGGCGGCGAGCTACCTTGGGCAGTCGTCACGCAGAAACCGTGAGAGTGACTGCTCCAGCCTTACATCTTGATGAGCGAGACATCGTGGATTTAACAAGCGACTGAGGGACTGGATTGCCGCCGGCCCGATCACCGCCAAGTTTGTCAAAGGCGAGGCACGAGAGTATAATTGGCGTTCTGGTAAGGCAGCTAGGTACGAAGAACATGATACCCAACTAACGAGCTTGACTGACAATGACAAGGCCTCCACGCACTTGCAATGCACGCTAAGCTCGTTGCGCTTGCTCATAGTGATACGCCTGCGCAAGATATTCGAGTCCCCAGCTCAGTGCCCACCACCGCCAGTGCTCTTGCATCCCGAGTTCGGCTTCGGGTCCTTCTCTAAGTGTAGACTCCTCTGTCCCCACACCTGATGCTCATTGCAGGAATGTGGCCGGTAGAGGCGGGCCCCAGACATGCAGACTGTCCGGCCCGGCTTCTGACCTGTGGATCGGGGTCGTCTCGTCCACAAGGTCGCCGTCCACATAATGCTCCATGATAAAGCCGCTGCGGTCCCACCTATGGGCAAGTCAGCGCGGCTCCAGCCGACGAGATAACGGAGTACCTTACCAGTAATCGAAGATCTGCGAGCCAAGAACGTGTCTGCCCACGCCCCAGACCAAGTCGTAGTCCTTCTCACGAAGCCATTGATGGCCCAGCGCCTGGATGTCAAAGTCGTGCACCTCGAAGCTGGAGTGGTGGACGTGGTACTTTGGACCTGGATTCCACAACGCGTGAGTACAGCTGCTCCTTCTGGAATGACGCCGGCGAGGTTCATTGCTTACCTTCGAAGAAGAAGAATGTATGATGGTCGACCTGCTCCATTCCCCTGTCCAGGTGAAGGAAGGTGGTCACGTCTTTGCCCTTGGCGTCGTGGATGATGTCGCTAGGCTTGAGGTTGAAGCGCGTGGTGTAGAACTCAAAGGCCTTGGCGAAGTCTGTGACACAACAACCGAAATGGCCGAGCTTGTGCACGGGAGCGGGGCCCTTCTTGAAGCGCTGCGTCCTGTTCACGGCGCGGTGCTTGTTTTCTGGGAAGTTATAGTCGAGCTCCGGCAGGTGCGCGGACCGCTCGACCGGCGTCTGGCCGTACAGCAGGTGAAAGGGGAAGTCGTCCACGGGGTCCCTGAACGTCACTCTCTTGCCGCCGCCAGGCGCGTCCGAATCCTCGATCGCGCTCGCCTTGGGCAAGGTCCTGGAGGCCAGCTCCAGGTCGGCCAAGGACTCGACAACGAAGCCGGCGCCGCCGAACTCGTTGGTCTCGCCTTTGGTGGCGCAATACACAAACGGTTCGGTGCCGTATCCCTTGAAGAAGATGGTGTCGCCTCTGTCGTCGGCTATTGTGAAGCCAAAGTCCAGAAGGAAACGTCGTGCCTTGTCGAGGTCACTATGAGTGTAATACACGTGCGCGATGCGTAGCAGCTTGATCTTGGGAAGCTGTTGGTCGATAGCCATGGTTACTGGGGGTTTGGAGGACAGGTAGTTCTGAAAGAGGTAGGGCTACGATTGTCGAAACGAACTGCACCTTACTTGTGTCGAGAAGAAAACCGGTCGCGGCACCGCGCCTTAAAGTCCTGATATCCGCATATCGACCGCGGATACTGCGGCTCATAGTCAGATATTACGCCTGCCATGCCGTGCAATGTCATCACGAACTCCTCGCCTCCTTGCACACATTCGACCGACAGAAGGAGAGGGTCCGGGCGAATGCGGTGCGATTTCTCCGCACCGGGTGGTCTTGGTCTCCCCACAGAAGGCGCTTGCCCCAAGCTTAGCGTCTTGGGGTGCCGAACGGAGCATCGGCGGCGGGCGTGCCAGGCGCCTCGGCCTGATTTACAAGGGTTCTCCGCAATCTGATCAGCGAGTCAAGCTCAAACTCCAGCGGGTCCAGGCTCGCATTTCGGGGCACTTTTCTGGATTTCAGGGGTCTAACTCCATTAGTCATAGCTGACAGGACGGCACAGGCAGGTGGGGGACCGGTTCCGGACAAAACCTCAAGAGAGCACGATCATATGTAAGTCGTAAGGCTCTGCGTATATCCCGCTCAAAGCTCGTTGTCAGGAAGTTCAGAGTCACACGGTTCTTTCCGCCGTTCAAGTCCTTGTTGTTGCGCCAGGTTTGCATTGACACGCGTGCCAGGATTCAAGATGGATGAGGACATCGTCAAGACGGACCTGTTGATCGTTGGAGCAGGCCCAGCAGGCGCTTCGCTCGCGTGCTTTCTGGCCTCTCATGGTATATGCGCCCTCTACTTGGTGTCCGCTTAGACTCGGGACTGACGGTGTCAAAGGTCACACGGGTATCATGATCTCGGCGGCTCCAGGATGCGCAGAAACGCCCAGAGCTCATATCACCAACATGGCGGCGCTTGGTGAGGGACCCCACGACCGCAGGTTTGTAACATTGGTGCTGACTTCTAGACAGAATGCTTGAGGGACATTGGTCTGGACCGGCAGTGCATAGCCGCAGCAGCGGCCGGCCATAACATGACCCATACGCGTTGGTGCAACTCAATGGCCGGCGAGGAGTACGCTCGCCTCTACTCCTGGGGTAACGACCCGAAGCGTGCAGTGCGTGGTCCAATAACTGGCGGCTCCTAGGCGGCTTATCTGACTTAACATCAACAGGGCGATTACGACGCAGCAAGCCCGTGCGAGCACGTCGACTTACCCCAGACTGAGCTGGAGCCGATTCTTACCCGCAGGGCTGTCCATAAAGGTTGGACCCTTCGCTTCAACACCTCCTTCGTCAAGTTCACCCGTCCCTGGCCTGGCGTCATCATCAGTGAAGTCCGCGACGACGTGTCGAGAAAGACGTACAAGATCCAATCCCGGTTCCTCTTTGGCTGCGACGGCGCGCGCAGCCAGGTCATCCGCGAGCTCGGCATCCCGCTCATCAAGAAACCCGGCCAAGGACTGGCGCTGAACGTGCTGCTGAGGGCGGATCTCTCCCATCTCGTCAAGAGTCGCACAGGAAATCTCCACTGGGTATTCCAGCCAGAGAAAGAACACCCGCCTTGGGGCTGGGCTTGCCTCGTTCGTATGGTGCGGCCCTGGGACGAATGGATGTTCATATTCCTCCCGCCTCCTGGCGCTGATGTCAAGGCGGACGACATCAACCTCGCCTCTAAGGAGGAGTACCGCATACGTGCAAAGGAAATCATTGGCGATGATTCGGTTGAAGTCGAGATTCTTGACGTCAGCAAGTGGTGGAGTTAGTGATAATCGCGACCAACTTCCTCATGCCTGATATGCTGACGACTGTTTACTTAGTCAATGAGACTGTTGCCGAATATTATTCCGACGGCAATATGTAAGTCGTCCATACGCGTCTTCTACGCTACGTTATCAGCTCGCTGACCTTTTCTCAGCTTCTGTCTTGGTGACGCGGTGCATCGTCATCCTCCCTTTAACGGCTTAGGATCAAATACGTGCATTCAGGATGCCTTTAACCTCGCATGGAAGATCTCGTACGTCATGTCTGGTCTCGCGAGCCCGAAACTGCTCGACACATACAGCATCGAGCGCCAGCCTGTGGGTGCCGGCATCATAGCGCGGGCCAACCAAGGCTTGCGCGACCACCTTCCATGGATGAAGGCCATCGGCATGACCGAACCAGACGTGGAGAAGAGGAAAGCAGTACTCGCCGAGTTCGAGGACAAGGGCGAGGTGGGGCGTAGGCGCAGGCAGCAGTTCCAGCAGGGCATCGAGAACACAGGGACCGAGTTCCACGGCCTAGGCATCGAAATGAACCAGCAGTACCGCTCCTACGCAGTCTATCTGGCCGACGAGCCGGAAGCGCCGGCCCTGCCCGAGGATGCGGTACGGTACCGTCTCATCACCACGTACCCCGGCATGAGGCTGCCTCACGCTTGGCTGAATACAAGAGTGCCTGGGAAGAGATTTTCGACCATTGATCTCGCCGGCCATGGGCGCTTCTGCCTTCTTACAGGACCAGGCGGGCAAAAGTGGAAAGACGCGGCGCACAAGGTGGGTCAGAAGGTCGGCGTGGAGATCAAGGCCTACTCGATCGGGTGGAAAGAGGACTACGAGGATGTGTATTTCGACTGGGCCAAGAGGAGCGAGGTTGAGGAAGACGGATGTGTGTTAGTTCGGCCGGACAGATTCGTTGCGTGGAGGTCTAAGTCCATGATCGGCGATACCGAGACAAAGCTCGAGACAGTGATGAGGAGTGTTCTCCTAGCTTGAAGGAATTAGACCGGCACATCTAGACGAGAAGTTCAATTCTAGCCTCCTAATGTACCGTGCGATATGCCCCAGCCTGTGCTAGCGTTTAGAGAGGAAAGCTTCGTTGTGGATGCACTTTCTCCTCGGTTCCGGGCAGGGCGCATAACAGTGTCTCCGTCACCAATCACATTTGCCATGTTTGTCATAAGCACGTGTGCGGGATGTACAACTCCAGACCGTCGGCAGGCACCGCTTTTCACTTGAGCTAAGTCTTCCATCATTGCCGTACCAAGATCCTAGGATTCAGGACCTAGTTCGGAGCAATAGACGGGTTGATCTCCCCGGCCAGGTAACTCCGATTACCAATGCCGTGGTTTCTGGCGG
Organism: Coniochaeta prunicola; assembly: GCA_007388105.1. NCBI lineage: Eukaryota > Fungi > Ascomycota > Sordariomycetes > Coniochaetales > Coniochaetaceae > Coniochaeta > Coniochaeta prunicola. The sequence goes on from SMOB01000076.1 coordinate 101,053, forward strand.
TTCCAGTACCCCACGGGTCTTTTCCCCAGTCCCCGCAACCCTCCCCGCCATTCCATCCCCTGTTGGAGCGCAAATCCCCCGTTGCCCCGACTTTCTACGAGAAATGCGGGGAGCGCTCCTTCGTGGTGACCAAGGGGGCATCAGTGAATTTGACCGTCAGGATGGTTGATCACTAGGCGTCAAACATATGTAAACGAGGACGACAGGTCCCAGAACATGATAACGCCAGCGACATCCACGACCTCATTCTTGTTTCCTCCCTGATTCTCTTGTTTTTGAGCAGCCGCAAGCCCACCATATACCCATACACAGTGTCATCGTAGCATGATGATCCTCCTTTCCGGGCTCGTTTTGGCTGCTGGCCTCACGGTCGTCTACCTCTTTTTGTTCGTCGGGAGGCGAGACCCAAAACTTCCGCCAGGTGAGTGCCTTCTTCCCCAGCCTCTGCTTGCTTTTCCCGTTCCGGAAAGCCACGATCTAACTCCTGCATAGGGCCGCCAACACTACCCATCATCGGTAACTTGCACCAGATCCCTACCAAACGGTCACATCTGAAGTGAGTCAGTCGCCTTGACATCCTTATCCCCTTGCGATCCGCATACTTATCCGCTGTATCAGATTCACCGAATGGGCCAAGCAATATGGCGAGATCTTCTCTCTCAAAGTCGGCCCTGGCACCATGATAGTGCTCACTTCTCCCCGCCTGGTCAGGCAACTAATCGACAAGAAGTCCAGCATCTATAACCATCGTCCCATCTCCTACGTCGGCAACGGCATCATCTCCGGCGGCGACCACCTTCTGCTGATGCAGTACTCGGACCGCTGGAGGATGTGCCGCAAGCTGGTGCACCAGTACTTCATGGAGCAGATGGTGGTCAAGCACCATGTCGAGGTAGTTGACGCTGAGGTTGTCCAGATGCTGCGTGACTTCGTCGTGGAACCTGAGGGCCACATGAGACACCCCAAAAGATTCAGTAATAGCATCATCATGAGCCTGATCTACGGCTCGCGCACCCCAACCATCAAGACGCGGCACATGGTGAAGCTGTACGACGTCATGGAGGAGTGGTCCAAGGTGATGGAGGCGGGCAACACGCCTCCCGTGGACATCTTCCCGTTCCTGAAGTGGGTCCCCGAGCGCCTGTTGGGCATGTGGAGGTCGCGGGCGAGCCATGTGGGCAAGGAGATGAACGCGCTCTACAGCGAATGGCTCGAGTACGTTATCGAGCGGAGGAAAAACTCCGGTAGTCGCGACTGCTTCCTCGACCGCGTTCTCGACAAGGAGGAGAAGCTTGAGATCGACAAACACGGCCTGTACTTCCTCTGCGGGACCCTGATGGAGGGCGGTTCCGATACGACGAGCTCAATCATCATCTCCTTCATCCACGCGCTGACCAAGTGGCCCGAGGTCCTGAAGAAGGCCCAGGCCGAGGTCGACGCCGTGGTCGGGCCGGACCGAACGCCCACGTGGGACGACTACGCGAAGCTCCCCTACATCGCAGCCTGCGTCAAGGAGGGCCACAGGTGGCGGCCCGTCGTCCCATTGGCGTTCCCGCACTCGCTGGCCGAGGACGACTGGGTGGATGGCTACCGGCTGCCCAAGGGGAGCGACATTTTCATCAACTCCTATGGAATGCACCATGACGAGAACCGGATCGAGAACCCGGACGTCTTCGACCCGGACCACTACAAGGGCGTCACCGCGCTGGCGTCCGAGCTGGCCAACGGCGAGTACGCCAACCGCGACCACTACGGATACGGGGCCGGCCGTCGCCTGTGTCCCGGCATCCACCTCGCCGAGAGGAACCTGTTCCTGGCCATGGCGAAGCTGGTGTGGGCTTTCGACATCGGGCCCGGCAGGGACGCTTCAGGCCAGGTCATCGAGCCGAACGTCGGGCAGGATGCGTATAGCTCCGGGTTTCTGGTGTGCGCGGAGGACTTCCCGTGCACTATCACGCCGAGGTCGGAGGAGAGGAAGGCGACGATTCTGAGGGAGTACGAGAGGGCTAAGGCTGAGGTGTTCTCCAGGTACGAGACGCCCAAGGAATAGTTATATAGTCATAGTGGTTGTACCGTAAATCGCGAGTTTTTCTCGAGTTTGAGACTTGAACACAATCCTCGTAGTCAAGAACCGTAATGCAAGTAGCTCGATTCGATGTCGCAACAGAGACCTCAGGGCCACGTAATGTGATTTGATGCCGATGTATACTCTGACTGAACCTACGGAGTGAATGGGACCACGGTCAGGAAGTGGTTGACGAGAGGAGATTGAACAGAGCTGAACGTTGTTACAACTATTATAGTGTATTTGGTAGTACCAAAGCCTGAGCACTAACTAGTTGTGTTCCGTGTATGAAGACCTGGATCACCTAATGTGCTATTGGTCCACCGGCTGTCATCACATGTGTGAAACCAGGCTGTTCATGAGCAGCTCCTCCAGTCCAAAGGGAGAGACGTCCATCGAATCGCCAGAAAACAAGTTGTGACCAGCCATGGTAAAAGGCTGCGTGAAGTCGGGCAGGTGAGGCACATATGCCGATGAGCTCGGATCGGGCCAGCCGCTGGGAGCGACGCCGAGCAACAGAGAATCCGGAAACTGCTCCGCGGCACCTCGGTCTACGGGATTCTGAGCGAAGGCAGACTTCTTCGGTTCCTCGCTGCTGCGGTAGGGCTGCTTCTCTGGCCCCGGAGCCGAAGAGTCGAGGACTGAACTGCTATCAGCACCGGCCATCAGGTTTTTGAGGCCGACCTCTATGCGGGCCAGCTTCCCCTTCAGATTCTCCGTGCCGTTCCAGAACGAGATGAAGCGGTCAATGGTAAGCTTGAGCAAGTCGAGGTTCGAGCCGGTCAGGCGCTTGTTGAAGGACGGAGGGCCAAACACCTTGCAGGCGCATTGGGCTGCAGCCGCGAACCAGAGTGTGTTAGCCAGAAAGGGGTTCACATATTTGTAATGGTCCCTTGAGCTGTTCCTCACAACTAGAACGATCTCGTCTGAGGCGCTCATGTAGTTGGACCATTCAGAATTCGCCTGGGCAGACGGCTCGGGTTCCTGGTCCGATTGTCCCTTGGAGGTGAGCCAGGGAGCTCGGGCACATATTTTGTGGTGGTAGATCATGAAACGACAGAGCTGGGTCATGAGATGGATCGAGTACTTATCCGCGTGTTCTTGGCGGGGATTGATGTCTTGGGCGGGGGATCTCGGACGAAAGTCGAGGGTCTCGCCTTGGTATGACAGGCTGGCGGGGAGGGAGGTTACGGTGCAATACAAGCAGTTGGCCATTATGTCGAGTTCATTTTGGTTCGTTTCGGCGCTCAGCGCTTTAATCGCGGAGCCGGCGGGATAGACTATGCGCTGTGTGTTTCTCATCAAGGAGCTTGTCACAGTTGGTCAGTATGAAAAGGAGCGACATGATCGCCCAGAGAAGGACTCACTTGATGACTATAAACCATGACTTTGCACTCTGGTTTCCCGATCTTGCCAAGTGCTTCCATCGAAGGCTGCAGTCCTCGGCCAGAAAACAGCTCTCCTGGTATATGTTGTTGAACCAGTAAGCGTCGGGCACGGGCAGCAGGGTCAGGTTCAGGCTCGGATCTATCGCTGTCGGTAGTCGTCGGATGGTGCTTGCAAAGACATCCATCTCCCAGACCGCCCACCAGGCTCGTCGCCGCTCCTCTAGCAAGGCCCATCGCTGGAGATCTAGCGTGTTCCGGTCCGTGCTCGAGGTCGGGTCATGGTTCGCATCGACGATGTGCAAGTTCAGGTCGTACGAGTACCTAATGCAATCCCCAAGCTTCTTCCACGACCGCGAGCGAACACTTAACGTGAGCTGATAGAAGGTGACGAGGATTCCGGCTTGCAAAAGCCAGAATGGTGGTCGCATGTCACCATAACGTTCGACCGATTCGTCCACCTGGGTCGAAGCAATTTGGAAAAAATACGAGGGGCTAGGGCAGTCACTAGCCTGGTCAATTGCGGCGTCCCGGCAATGCCTGGCCGAGCAGGAAAACATGGCGGCTATGAGCGCTTCGGCGTCCGAATGGTGTTGCATCAGAGCAAACTTGGGCTCGATGCTGCCCGGCCGGAATAGAGTGAAGGCTGTCATGTTAGTGAAGTACGAGTCCATCCTGCCATATCATGTCAGCGCAACCTCCCGTAATTTGGCGCCAAACCCATGTAGAGGCGAGGCTGTCCATTGCGGAGCCTACTCACAGCAAGTCGTATGTGGTTCGTGATATTCTGAGGGCCGCACAGACAGTCTCTACGGTTATCGCTCCCTGACGGTGGAGGCCTGGTGGAGTGTCGACCGTGGAGGGAGACTGCGGTCGGGTTTGTGCTTCATGCGAGGGGTACATAAGACGAGAGAATATTGGTGCCGTTGGGTGAGTACTTGGGCGGTCTGCCGAGGAAGGAGGGCTGCCCACGACTTCCTTCGGTGCGCTGATGGCGCGTGACCCCGATACATCATGAGCATAGCTACCGGTCGGCGAAGTAGTCGTGTTGCGGACAGGGTCAAAGTTGACGCTCTGACGCACAGCAGTGAAGGGCGTCTCCCGTACAGAGCTACTGCCGGATGCAGAGCGGCCATCCAACCTCCTCCGCTTGGTCCGTTGCAAGGAGCCTGAGAGAAAGTGGTTAGACGTTATGAGGGACTTGATACAAGGTCATAGCAGATGTGGCATACTCACCGGTCTTGGGCCCTGGCTTCTCGGGGTGAGTGGGATACTCACATGCACTGTTGAGTTTGTGGCAGAGCGAGCAGGTTGGAAGCTCGCGATTACTGGAGGATATCAAGAGCGAGTGTCAGTCTCCGAGTGCTGAGCGACAACATCGCAGAGTTCTCTAGGTGTAGTGGATGGGCTGGGGCCCGGAGAGCCTGAAGAGAGCTATTGTAGTGTACCATTTCACCTTGCGTCTGTAAAACGCTGGGGGTTAGTAACCATAGCTAGGTATCTTATGGTGAGGTAAACAAGCACATTGATCGGGGCCGCAAACGTGCTTACCTTTTGCAAGCATAGCAAGCCAATATGGAAGATGATTCGCCGGACGCTGTGGCTGCGGCCGTTGGTCTTGGGCTGTCACCTGGAGCTTCGAGTGGTTCCGTCATGGCTCTGTTACCCACCTGAAACCCAGGGCGGCTGTGCGGTGCATCTCACGTTGGGTGGGTTTGGTGATGGGCGGGTTTGATGAGGAGACAATAAGAAGAGATAGCCCGAACTTTGCTTGGTGCCGTGGGAGGCAGCTCTTCTTAGGTTTGGGTTCGTCAATTGCTGATGCTGCTAGCTGTGGGCGGAAAAGTCACTACCGGGGTACGTACCTTACTGTCGGGTGGTACCAGCTTTTACCCCGCACTGTTGTGGGGTACTGCATGGGGCACCCGGTATTTAGGGTCTCGACACGGGCGGGCGGTCTGTTGTTCGTTCCCTTTAATTTGCCCGAAAAAGCGTCCTGCCCGGTACGGATACCGTGGGTACCTCACCCGCCTTGGTGGTACGCATCTACTTCTGGCTCCGATGACGCGATGGACGGGACGAAAGCCGGCAAAACGAGTAGCCAAATTCCACCGGTCATATATTGAGCGCGCTGTCATTTCTTAACTTTTACAGTAACTGACGTTCTTTCTCTGCAATTCCAGTTTACTGTTGTTGCCTCTGCCCATCCGCTCGTTGACTGACTGACGAAGACGCCTCTGCAACCACCAGCACCACGAAACAGAAAGCACTACAGTAGCCCCCAAAAAGATGGCTTTTCAGCGACTTGTTCGGTTCGTCAATGAACAGGGAACCACCCTCTACGGTGACCTTAAGAGCGAGCCATCCGGGGATCTGACTGGCCTAGAAGTTGAGGTCCTCGAAGGCGACATTGAGAAGGGCTTTCAGGGCACCGGCCGCACGGACAAAATCCACAAGTTATTGTGCCCACTGCCGAAAGTACCCATCGTCATGTGCATCGGGCTCAATTACCAGAAACACGCAACGGAGGCAAATGTAGGCTGGCGGCTTCTTGCATCTTATCGTCTTGTCAGCGGGATGCTAACATTGTCCTCAGCTCAAAGTTCCTTCGTATCCAGCCGTATTCACCAAGCCAGCCGATGCTCTGGCCGGCCCGTATGACGATATTCCCATTCATCCAGATGCCCAAGGCATGCTGGACTATGAGGGAGAGCTGACGGTGGTGATTGGCAAGGACGCCAAGAACGTCTCCGAGGCAGACGCCCTGCAATATGTCCTAGGTTACACGGCCGGAAATGACGTGTCTGCCCGGAACTTCCAGCTACCAGACGCATCTGGAGGCCAGGTACGAGTGTCTTTCTACTTCAGTCTCCGGCTATGCATGATTCTAACTCTGTTTGACAGTTTTGCTACGCAAAGTCGTTTGACAAATTCGCCCCGATTGGCCCCTGCATTCTGGCCGCCAACCTTGTTCCCGACCCGCAGAAGATTCACTACGTCACCAAGGTCAATGGTGAGGTGCGGCAAGATACCGAGACGTCGGACCAGATCTTCGGCATCGCCAAGATCATCTCGCATCTGAGCCGCGGAACGACGCTACGTAAGGGGACAATCATTCAGACAGGAACTCCGAGCGGAGTGGGCCTTTTCATGGAGCCAAAGGGCTTCCTGAAGAACGGGGATATAGTCGAGGTGATCGTCGACGGCATCGGCGCGATACGTAACAAGGTGGTCTTTGAGTAAGATTATTGATAAATGTAGGAAGCCGGTGAGAGGACAGGTGCCTGGAACCAGCTCAGGGGCAATGCATATAGATATAGAGACCAAATTCTTGGAAACAAATATAGACTGGTCCACGGCCGAAATTTGCCATGTAACACCTTAGCGATCACAATTTGTCTAGGTCCAGCTCCAAATGGATATAAACGGATTCACGAATTCCAGGCATTCGTGGTTTCAACGACTACAGCCTTGAACCCCAGCACCAAGGGTAGGGTTCTTTGCGCATGTCCTGGGTAGAGGGTCCTAAACAAAGTTACTAGTATGACTGTCTAAGGAAACGATGATATGAGTGAGCATTCTAGTGCCTTCAAATAGTCCTACAGACACAATTGTGAGAAATTGGCCATATGTGGTACAGTACAATGCATTAAACCGACGGAGGTGCAAGATAGACCCAGAAGGTAGTAGGAGCTCAGTATACTGGTCGGGGATAGAATGTCTTCCGGCCACTAGTGCCGCTCAAAAATGTTGCCTTTGTGGGTAGCGTTATTTGATAGACCCCTGTGTGTTTTGAAGCCCCAGACATAGCATCTGTCTATGTGGCGTGGGAATGTCCACCCCTTGGTTGGAGATGGTCTGCAAAGAACATGAAAGCCCATTAAGTCGAGCACCCAGGAATCCCAAGTGCCGACAAGTGAAAGCTACCCTCTGATATGGGACAATTTAATCCAACATAGCATTATTCTGGTCGGGTTCATTGCTCTTCCCAATGGGGTTGCCAGGTATAACAGCCCATTGAGCCGGAATATATAAGCCAAAGCACATTCTGGACGCCCCGCTCCGGCTGCCACTTTGCCGTCCGACATACAAAACGGGACGACAGTCGACAAGGAGTTACAATTTGAAAATGGGGAACGAGGATCGTAGTGTCGTCGTGAACATCTCATTGGCGCCAGACTAGGCAAACAGCCATGATGCATTCGTCTCTACTCTTGGGCGCGAGCGTCCTCGTGTCTCAGGTCACAGCGGCATGCACGCGAGAGTTCCTCCAGAATGCGGCTGCCACATACATTCAAGCACAAGCCGCTGGTCAAGCCAACACTCTAACCGCCCTGGCTAGCAGCGTCGTCAACTATACCGAGAATGATGCGGTGTTGGACATTGCAAAGGGCGTCTTAGCTCAGGCCATCACCATCGACTTCAACCGCAGTCTCTTCGACACAACCCAATGCGCCACGTTCACGGAGCTGACGGCGGCTACATCGAAGCACCCATACGTGATCCACACGCGCATGCTCTTCACCGACGATAAGATCACCACCATGCAGTCCGTTGTCACGGATGACGGAGACTGGGCCTTCAATGCCACGGGCCACCTGGCGTGGACGAAGCAGGAAAAGTGGGATCCTATCCCCGAGGCCAAGAGGGACAGCCGGGACGTCATCAAAGCTGCCGGAGACGCCTATCTCGACAGCTGGGGCGACGGAACGGTGAAGGTCCCGTACGGTACGCCGTGTGCGCGCCTTGAAGGTAAGAACGTGAAATCTCGCCGTCCAGTTGTGTAGAGTCGTGCACTTGCTAAGAGTCATACAAAGGTGGTGCATACACCGGCGGCGGAAGCAGGGCGTCGGCCAATACCTGCACGATGCCCCAATTCCCTCAGCCTTTCAAGATCACGAACCGTCGATACGTCATCGACGAAGAGATTGGCGGCGTCGACATCTTTAACGACTTTCCTTTCATCGAGAAGACCAAGCCGGACGGCACGCCTAGTTCCAACTTCATTAGGGTGGAGGGCGGCAAGATTCGCTATATTCACGAGGCGACGGCGTGTGCTACTCGTAATTGCGGGAGGTAATCTGCTGCTTCGGTGCTGGGACTGGGGGTTTGTTAGGACAACGGCGGATTAGGATTTTGCCACGTATATAGCGGTGCTCTATTCTGAGTTGTATATGGATCAACGTCAAGTTTAAGATTCCCGAAGATGGGTTGCTTGAATGCCGTGACGCTGCCTCGAGCTCGAGGATCGAAACCGGAAAACTGCCTGCATGGGTCAATTGTACATGTCCTCAGCTCTGTGTACTGTCACCACTCTATCACCTTCTCTATGCCCCGGTCTCCACGCTTCCAGTCCGCGACAGTGATGAAGCGCAGCCGCGCCGTCTTCTCGCCCTCGAGCTCGACTTTGACTTCTCGCACACGTCCGTCCGCATCCGGCACGGCGTCCTTCGCCTCCTCTTCGATTGCCAAAGTATGAGATGCAATCATGCCGGCTAACCGGCTGTCCCATATCCCTTCACGTCGCGACCCGTCCAACAGCAGCTGCAGCGCCCGTCGTCGGAGTTGCGGATTCCGGCAACGCGCGGCAATCATGTGCAGCGGCATGACAATGCCTAAGCCGGATGAGCATGAGGGGCGCTGGGGTTGTGCTTCTTTCTGTTTGTTCTGGTTCTCGACGATGGTCTCGCAACACGCCAGCATCTCTTCGAGATGCGCCTCGACCTCGTCGAATGCTGACTCGCGGTCTTCGGGTCGGAAGACGTCTATTCTGAGACGGATCGCTAGGAGGAGGTGGTAGAGGCGAAGGACAACCATGCCTTCCTTGTCCGCTTGTTGTGTCTCGTCCGTATCACCCGGCGATGAGTTCAATGACGATGACAGCATGTCCAAGGCATTCCAGCTACTGTCCAGCGCGCGACAAAGTTCCTTGTGACGAGCGACAACAGCCTCGAGACCTTCTGTATCCGTCAGTCCTGGCGGATTTAACTCAGTTTGCTGAAGGAAGGCTTGGGTGTTGAGGAACAGTTTTTCGACATAGATGTGAGCTTCAGGCACGGACAAAAAGATCGTGGCAGGTTTCACATCGGATGCTAGAATATCTTGGACTCCAGTTTCCAATTCCTGAAGGAATACGTCGTTACTCAGGACTCGAAGCTGCCCATACAGGGAAGTGAGAACCGAGCGAAGCTGCGTGACCGGCACCGGGAAGACGGGGCTGGTCTTCCCGGGCGAGCGGTTGAGGTCTGCTGACTGTGACTTCTCAAAGTCTCGTAGTACTTTGACTGCGGACTGTATGTGTTGAATGGCTTCGGCCATGTGGCTGCGCACGCTGGCGAGGTAGATGAAGAGGATGGAGGCAGTGAGCACACAGCAGGTTGCTTCGACAGCGTTATAGCTGGAAGGCGGCCGACTTGACAGGGTTGCGAGTTGTCTGATGGATTGGTTGCACTGCTCTAGTGCGAAGTCCATTCTGGAGACACCACTGTTGGTTTTCTTCTCTTGCGGCGACAACGCAAGCTCTCCTCGACGGGTATCTCCTGGGTGAAGAGCTTCGAAAGACTCATATGCGGTCCCAAGAGCAATTATAAGGTGGCGTACGGGTTCGTAGTGGATGGCAGCCTGCATGACCGTCGTGCTCCAGAAAGAGACATTGAAGTATCCGGCAAGCGGCTTAGACGCTTGCGTCTGGAAGTAGTAGAAACTCCTCCGCTCGTCTGCCGAGGCAAACAGACCCGAATGCGACGCAGGGGGGCTCGTCGGAGTGCCACTAAACTGGACGACAGCTGCCGCCCTCGATGGGTGTGTCCCAGGCGGGCGGTAGCCGTCGCATTGACGGCCGGTGCTCACGCATCGATGACAGCTTGGCTTCGCTTCATCGCATTTCACCTTGCGTATCCTTTTCAATCCCGCATGATCAGTCAGGTCTGACTATGACGAGCAAAGATATTCGAGCGGGGAGAATTATGGATCATTCCTTACTTGCACGTCAGACAACCGGTCCTCACTTTGCTGTAGAAAGCACGCTTGGGTCTAGCGAGCTCCATATGTTCGTGCGACTGACTCCGGCACTTGGCACACCACACAGTAGCACATTGAGCTTCCCAAGTTCTTGGCCGCTAAAGCTCAACACACGGCTGTATCTGACGTCAATCGCGATGCCGTCCTCTCCTGATCTTGTCTCAACAGTGGAAACCAGGTGCGGGGACGATTTGTTTCGCACTCACTTTGATATCTCAAACTGAATCCCTTCGGTCTTGCTCATGTGACATTTGCGACCGAACGAATCAGAGAATCCCTTGGCGTCTGCGGCGCAGACGGTAGATCCCGTGGCGCCGGGGCTAGGGCACCTCATTTTAGCGTAAAATACCTAGCTGGAGCCTACGTCTCTTACTGTGATTTAGGGTCTGCACCTTTACGGGTAGCCCCTGGCTCCAGTAGGATTTTCCGAGAAGCCCAGTTAAAGCCTGCTGCGCCCTGTTCCGCTCAGCACTGGCAGCGGAGACGTCGTCAATCTCGGACTTAGACGTGCAAGTTTGGAAGACATTGCTTCCATCGCTTGATTCTTTCTTGCGAAAGGAGATTAGCAACAAGATCTCATATTTGCTTCGCCATGGCAGCCTCAACCCGCCATCTCTGCAGTTTGTGGGTGCCTGCGCCGGCGACTCTGGGTGCCGTCATACAGCCTTTGATGAGTCCGGCCGCATATAAACTCAAGAGCCATCTTCTTCACCTGGCCGATGGAGTACGCCTTCCCCCAGAACGTGGCCTCATTCCTCACTACCCGAAACCATGAAGTTGTCAATCAAACACGCCTGCCTGATTCACCTTTTGGCATTGGCCAGAGGCGCATCTCTTCCGCGAACACTCAAGTCCGTCCTGGATCCCTCGGTGTCAGTCTCCTTCAAAGAAACGCAAATCTGCGAGACAACCCCAGGCGTCAAGTCATATAGTGGCTACGTGAACCTCCCGGCAAATTCGTCCGAGGGCCGACTTTACGATATTCACACCTTCTTCTGGTTTTTCGAAGCCCGTAAAGACCCAGCCCATGCACCTCTGTCGCTTTGGTTGCAAGGTGGTCCGGGGTCTCCCTCGACTCCAGCTGCACTGGGCGAGAACGGGCCCTGCTATGTGACACCGGACTCGAAGGGGACGGTCCTCAACCCATGGTCATGGAATAATGAGGTCAATATGCTCTATATGGATCAGCCAGTCCAGACAGGCTTCTCGTACGACAAGCTTATCAACGGCACCGTTGACGAGACAACTCGTCCTTACATCGTCAACCCGTTGTCGACTTCAGGTTCTGTCCCGGAGTTGAACTCAACTACACTACTGGGCGTATTTCCTTCTCAAGATCCGATGGCAACTGCAAACACGACATCGACAGCTGCCCTGGCTGCTTGGCAGTTTATGCAAATCTGGTTTAGAGAGTGAGCTGATCCTTTCCTCCAAGTTCCTGCTGTTGAGCTCAAACATTGTCCTGTAACGATAACACTGACGCAAATTTCATGCTCAAGGTTCCCGAAGTACAAACCCAAGGAGAATAAGTTCAGTATTTGGGCCGAGTCATACGGCGGACACTATGGCCCAACATTTGCGGACTTCTTCATCAGCCAGAGTCGGAAGCTAAAACATCACACCGGGAAGAACGCTACCATCCCTTTGAGGCTCGACACTGTGGGAATCATCAACGGCTGCATCGACATACTGACTCAGATGCCTCAATATCCCCAAATGGCCTACAATAACACTTACGGCGTCCAAGTCATCAACGAGACCGAGTACAACACGGCCGTCAACAATTTCCCAACCTGTCGCAAAATGGTTGAGACGTGCCGGTCTCTCGGAGACGCCAAGGACCCTTTGGCGACGGGCACCGTCCCAGAGGTCAACAAAGCCTGCAACGATGCTTACAATTGGTGCTTTCAGTACGTTGGAGCTCCCATGGATGCGAGACACGTAAGTGGAGTTGGCCGTCCCTTCATGCAACTTTATGAGAAGATTGGCTGTGACTGACTGGGTGATGGCGGAACAGAGGAACCAGTTTGATATCACGGCCGTGGTGCCCGGGGACTTTCCGCCCAGGTATGCTGCCGGCTTTCTCAACACTAAGGAGGTGCAGCTGGAACTCGGTGTACCTCTCAACTTCTCCGGGCTCTCGGCTGCGGTTGCCACGGCGTTCGTTAAGACGGGCGACTTTGTGCGAGGCAAGAACCTCGCCATTCTGGGCGAGTTGCTTGACAGAGGCGTGAAGGTGGCCCTAGTGTATGGAGACCGTGATTACCAGTGCAATTGTAAGCTGCTGACAATTGTGTGGGCAAAGAAATACTCCGCGCTAACAGTACATGTGTGCAGGGTATGGCGGTGAGCAGATCAGCCTGGCGATCGAGTCCAAGATCACCGAAGATTTCCGAAAAGCCGGTTACGCAGAGATCCACACAAACGCATCCTATGTTGGCGGCTACGTCCGTCAGTTTGGGAATCTATCGTTCTCCAGAGTTCTTAATGCGGGACACGAGAGTAAGCTTCCTAGCTACTCAGAGCGCTTTGAAGGCATTCAACTAACTAGAATCCGTTCTTTTCAGCGCCATGGTATCAACCAGAGACGGCGTACCAGATATTCAAGCGAGTCATGCACAACACCGACGTAGCGACAGGCAAGATCAAGATTTCAAGCACGAATAGCTGCAACACGTACTCGACGACTGGGCTGGAAAGCGTGGCAGGCATTACGAACCAAGCTCCTAAGCAGCCACCATCGCAATGTTATACCTGGGATCAGTTCGAAACCTGCACCGATGTCCAGATTGCCATGTTACGGAATGGTACAGCCATCACCAAGGACTATATCATGATCGGGTACGAAACAGCGAACGGACCGGTTTACTATTAGGGGGGTCGAGATAACGGGACTGTGTATTTCCTTGCAAACAGTACATCCCGACAGCCAAGTTACATACACCTAACGTTAACCAAGTCGGCTGGCAAGGTCTGGTAAGAGAAAAACATGTGTAAAATATTACAAGAGTCGTTGAAGAGCTATAGACCAACGATGTCGTTGCTGGGGAGAACTATAGAGCGTGAAGAACCGCTGAGAGAACAAGGATTCCAGGTTGTTAAGCGAAGAGCGAAGGGTCGGGCCGGCAGTGAAGTCAGAGGGGCGGCGCCCCACCACAATTTGAACATGCCCACTCGGCCCGGGCCATCGATTCTTCGAGAGGACGTTCGCTTTCCGGAAGACTTCCTTGTCCACACACGTGTATGATGCAACGACACAAGCGTACTAGAGATCGCATTGCCTTAAAACTTTAGAATGTTAAATGGCTATTTCCCGTTCAAGCACCATCTGCGAATGACCTCGGGGAAGACCAACCATCCTTCGCAATCTGTCCGGCAGCGCATAGTGCTCCCTTCGAACTCTGAAACCGTAAAGCGCAATCGGCTGTTGAGCCTCAAACAGAGCAATAGACATCATCCAAGTGTTTGACCAAACACATGATCGGGAATTTGCGTCCTGATGACCGGCCACTGACCAAACACAAGCTTTCAGGCCCCTGCGAGGTTTTCGTGGGGCATGAAACGGGATGCACAATGACGTAAATCCCCAGCCTCTACCCTGCAGCCCTATTCGCTGGTGTTGCATCCCGCTGGCTGACATTGGCCAAACGGCAAGCGGCACATATGGTACATGCCGTCAGCGGCTCGATCAACGGCAGCTTGGCCCAGTGACATGGCTGGTTGCCCGACTTACTGGAACGTTCAGGACTGAGCGATCACCTTCAACACAGCACCAAACCCTGATTTTTTGGCGGATCCGCATAGTGATCGGATCACACACATGACCGTGACGTCTCTGGTGAGTATGTGAGTCTTTCTTGCACCCCTTGCGTAAGGCAGTGTATAAGACTCAGAGGGGAACAGCAGCTCTGAGAGATTCTCTCGCTCCTCCTTCTCTACATCGACCAGCTCTGCAACATTTGACCATTCAGCTCTGCTAGCCAAAGTCTGCCTATCCTCCCCACCAATCACCTACCTCCCAGCCCTCTTCCACCCTTGCTGCCTTTGCAAACCTCCCACACAATGGCCATGACACGACACGATCGTATCGGGGTGCCGCCCCTCATGATGATTTCCAACATCCTCGTCTGGATCTCAGCCGTGATTGTGATGGGCATTCTGTCGTACTTCCTCTCACTCAACCGTAACCAAGGAGATCACCTGATCTATGAGGAAGTCATCGTAAGTGACACCCGCATCATACTTTCTCCGTCTGTACACATTGGGGAAGACTGGCGCTTGCTAACCTGACCACCTACACACAGGCCGTCCTGACTGTTGCCTTCTTCCTCGCCGCCTTCTTCATCCACGCCTACCCCGGCTACGTTCTCCTCTTCAACCTGATATTCTCCTACCTCTGGCTGGTCGCTGTGGCCTTCACCGCCTCCGACTACACCCACTCCAACAGCGCCCTCCTCGAAACTGTCGAAGCCTTCAGCTTCATTGCATTGTAAGTTGTGCCCTCTCCTCCTTCACGACGGACATCTGTGGCCTGTAGCTAACAATAAACTTTAGCTTCGGACTGTTGTTCAACGTCCTCTACGACTGGCACCTCGGCTACCGGGGCGTGGCCACGACCACCCACACCTCGAGGGTTTAAGAGACACAGCTCATGCCAGCCATGATGCGTTAACGAGTCTGGAGTCGTTGCGCCGTGCACCCTGCGAGAACCCTGGACGAGTGTTCCATAATATGAACTGGATGTCCGATGATCCAGCAATTTCACGTGCGAATGGGCCTGTTTTTTTTCCTGATTCTTTAACTGATACCCCTATGTCTGCCTGGTGGCTTGGAGAATGTAGTACAAAGTGTTCAATAAGCGTATGAGTTCCTCTTTACTACCCTTAATAATACCACGTTGTGTTTACAAGAAGATATCACACTAGTTTTGCGGCTCTGTAGCAGTGAAGTATCTGCATTTTGTTCGACAAAAGGTGGTCGTGCCATCTACCGAACTTTAACGCGGCTTGCTTCAGACTCCCACGACTTAGATTTCTCAAAGATTGTACGCGGCCAGCTCAACTGCATTACCTAATGTGCTACACTGTGGGAGCTTTCGTAATGTTTTCGTCAATTGTTGAGGCGGTCGAGCTGAGGTAACACCCAAGCATTGAGGCCAGCAGTTCCGACACTGCATGTCTTATGCGCTGGAGCTTTGAGTAAGTTTTTGCTAATATCCACCGACTGGTCTCTTGAGACAGGCTGCAGCGGACAGTCAGGCCATACGACAGGATAGGTACTTAGGAGCGAGAATCTGCCGGCTTCTCAGCAGCCTCTGAGCACACGATAGTGCACAAGCACAGTTGCTAGGAACAGCCTTGTTTGGCAGTCCGGGACTCCACGACCTCTGCCTTTCCTTCAAGGCGTGGGAAGCACCACTCCGTCGTCTTGAAGCGCGCACTTTCAACTTGTACTTCGCCTGTGGTTTACATACATGTCGTGACAGGGATCCAAACAGTACTGACTGCCGCAATAGGCTGAGACATGGCTTTCTCTAAACTAGCAAATCCCCAGGTCATGGAAAGGCGCCTTCGACGTTGACATAAGCTGTGGCCGGCGTGTAGCCAGAACACTTGGAGAAATTTACCTTGGTGTTTAGACTCAGTCATGGTTCTCCGCAATCGGGAGCTTTCCATGTATAGAAGGAGCGGCGGCTAAAATGTGCCATGTGGTCAACTTGGCATTACGTTTATCCCTTCGAAGCGCCATTGGTGCTATATTTTCGAAACAAAATGAGCCTTATTATCGAGGAGCTGCCGAAATGGTTGGCTCTGGTAATGGCTTCTGTCCTCCAGACTCACCGTTGCGACCCGTGGGTTTATCCACGGAACCCCGGCACACTGGTTGTCTAATGACATTACTGTCTTCAGAGATGACATTTGGCAAAGGCGAACAATATGAGTTTTACGTCAGACACGGCACATTTGCATGGCTCGGGCACGCAGCAGTATATAGGCTGCTGCTGGGCGCCATCCATGCAACATTTGGCCTCGTGATATGCTGCCTTGCATGATGTTGTGTCTATTGAGACTTGTGACTGTTGCTCTGCTTGGGCTTAGGCCTGTGGCTGCAACAGCTAGATCAGCAAGATGGAAGGTCATGCGGGATGCAAATGCCGTCCAACCGAGCTACGACTATGTAGTGATCGGGGGCGGTACCGCGGGTCTTACCGTCGCAGATCGCCTCACGGAGGACGGTAAAACCACCGTGCTGGTCATCGAACATGGGGAACTCAGTGAGTCGGTTCCCTCTGGAGCTTAGCTCGGATATAGACCCCTCCTGACAGATAGCACAGTTGACTCGCCCTTGATCAGCACGGTTCAAGGAGGGATGCAAGGCTTCAGCTCTCAGTTGATGTACGGCATAAACTCGGTCCCTCAGGTGAACTTACGCAACCACACTATTGCTGTTCTGGCAGGAAAAGTCGTCGGAGGCAGCTCAGCTGTCAACGCCATGATGACAGTGCGTGGCACAGCCGAAGACTATGACCGATGGGGTGGTTTCTTCGACCAGCCCTCAGGCTGGAGCTGGGAAGGGATGCTGCCATATTTTAAGAAAGCTCTCAACTTTCATCCTCCCCTTGCGGATGTGGCCGAGACATCGGATATCGTTTATAACCAGAGCTTCTGGGGAAACACCTCGAATGTCTACACGAGCTGGCCATCTTACCAGTATCCCGGAACCAAAGTCCAGGTTGATGCCTTCAGGTCAATGCCAGGTGTCGACTTCGTGTCTGATAGTGGCTCCGGCCGACCGGGTGTCTACTGGTTTCCTCAGTTCATGGACCCGATAAGTGTCACACGGTCATATGCCAGGACAGGTCACTATGATAACATTAAGCGCGACAACTATCACCTCGCTGCAGGCGCCAAGGTCCATAGGATCCGAGTAGAGAATTCTGTGGCTACAGGTGTCGAATTCATGTCGGTGAGGGCTAACAGCACCAACTCATCCGTTATAGTGACAGCGAAAAGGGAGGTTATACTTGCTGCTGGGGGAATCCACAGTCCCCAGGTCCTGCAGCGAAGCGGCATTGGCCCCAAAAAGCTCCTGACGGCAGCGAACATCTCCACTGTCGTCGACCTGCCCGGCGTCGGACAGAACTTCCAAGATCACCCGATGGTCCAGATGTTCATAAGCTTCCGCAACTTTACTTCCAGACCGAGCGCACAAGACTTATTCACCAACACAACCTTCCGACGCTGGGCCGATGAAGTCTGGGCCGCCAATAAGACAGGGCCTTACTCAATCGCAACTGGAAACGCAGCCGCATGGTTGCCTTTGCCTGTGATCTCAGCTCGGTTCGCAGCGATCGCCGACAAGCTGGCTGCTCAGGATCCCCGCGACTCCCTACCATCCGACGCTGACCCAAGCGTTATCGCTGGATATGGTGCCCAACTGAAAGCTCTTGCGGCGGCTATGAGGGCAAACAACACAGCGTTCTACAACCTTGGGCTTACTGGCGGGCCAGGGAACGGCGTCATAGTCGATTTGCACCCACTTAGCCGCGGGTCTGTGAACATCGACCCAAGTAATTCTCAAGGTGAACCTATAGTGGATTACCGCGCGCTAACGAACGAGGTCGATGTTGATGTCATGGTCGAAATCATGCGATACACCCGACAGTACTATTTCAACAACACCGCAACGGCGGCCTATGATGCCAGGGAGCTCAGCCCAGGGTCAAAGGTTCAAAGTGATGAGGCATTGGCCGCGTACCTCGCAGATACGTTGTCGCCTACAGAATTTCATCCCGCCGGGACGTGTGCAATGCTGCCGAAGGAGCTCGGTGGTGTGGTTGACCAGGAGCTACGTGTGTACGGCGTCAGCCAACTTCGTGTTGTCGATGCCAGCATCATGCCCACCTTGCCTGGCGGCAATACCTGTCAGACTGTCTACGCTATTGCTGAAAAGGTCTGTTCCCAAATGTTTGAAGTGTAATACATGTCCCTGGACTCGGTGACTAACAGTTCTCATAGGCAGCGGACATAATCAAGCAAACGGCCCGTGGTCCATCAACGGAAAAGTAACCACAAAATACATATCTCTGAGTACTAAAATCAGTTCTTCAGGTCGCAGGAAGGCTTCAGGGCAGCTAAAAAGGTTAGGAGTCGAGTAGAATAGCATATATCTTCTACCTATATGTACTATACATTCCACGTGTTTGAGGTGCACTTGGAATCCTAGGCGATTACTGTAGGACCTTATCTGGATCTAGAGGAGGCATAGCCTCTGTAGAAACAATCTCATTACGGTATTTGAACTATCCTAATGGTATCGCTATCTTTTGAATCCCTTGGAATGCTTTTCTCACTGTTGGAGTCCAGATCTAATACACTCATCTCGCGTCCTCTGTCGAAGCCTCTTCCGCTCGGAATCTCGCTTCCCGCTCGGTATTGCACGTCGCCACGCCGGTATCCGTCAGCGCGGTCTCTTCTTGACACTTGAGACTTGCGAGATACCTCCCTGAACATAAGGCGTAGGAACGGGATGGATGTCGCAATGAGCGTAACGGCCGTCTCGGATCCGGACCAGACAAGAAGGTCGGCGGATGTAACTATTACGGTCAGCTGTGATCAAGCTCGGAGTGAGAGTCATGGAGAGTTACATGTGAAGTCGCTATTGCGAGAAGAGCCCGTCAAGTAGGTGGCTTTAACAACAGCGGTGAATCCCGCTCTAGTGTCTTGTCAGTAAGAGTTACACCGACGCGATGAGGCAAAACATACAAAACTCCTAAACTCATTGCGACCGCAATGCCCAACTTCTCCTTTTTATTCATCTGGAGATTCCATATCAGGAACCAGGGAAAGAGTGCAAGGACAAAGTCCATAGCAGCGGAATATGCTAGCACCAGTTAGACTAAGACGGATAACGAGTGATATCCTGCGGAATGCCTACCTCCTGCAAAGATGGAAAACGAGATTGTGACATGGGAGTCCCAACATGTGCCGGAAGCGCTAATGATCCATGCCTTATAGACTGGAGTGCATTGCACGAAAAGAAACAGAGCCGTAAGCCCCATGATGGTGTTCAGGGTGGCGATGATTGACCAGATCGCCCAGCGATGCCATCGCTTTGTGCCTAGCCGGAGTAACGTCACGGCGAAGGACGTCTTGCTCGTTGTGACGGCGATTATTCCGAAGAATCGACCGATGTATAGAAGCTCGAGCGCCATGGGCTGGTCATCGGGAGGGATGTCCGCCAGATGCCTGCCGACGCCGAATTTGCAGGATACAATTGTAAGAGTCGAGTAAACGAGCAGAATGACCTGGAACTCAATGGTCAACTCTTTCCTTCAAGCATGCGTCGGATAGCTCTCGAGGATTGTGTAAGGGGACAACCGCGCACTCACCCATGCGGCCAAGGCGATATAATCGTCCCATCCTAATTTCTTGCTATATCGTGCTTTACAGAAGAAGCGGAGGATGAGAAATATGAGCGATACCGTGGTGATGGCTGCAAGCCCTATCACGATCTTAGGCGCTGAGCTTTCATCCATGGCGAACAAGACACCAGACAACAGCAGTGGAAAATAGATCTTGGCATTATGTGAATCTGTAGCGCTACCGTGGTATCAGGCGGGAGGTTATGGTTATGTAGGATTGCTATCCGCCGCTCTGGGTCTGTCTGCTCGGGACGAGGAACAGTGGTTCGGCCCATCATCGCATTCACGGGGCGATCTCGTGAGTGATCTCCACGTGGTTGTTCCAAGACAAAAAGGCATGATGAAGAAAGCTGACACGCAGTTGTATGGTGTTCGACAGCCGGCGAGTCCGTCGTGCCACCTTCGACACCTCAGACTATAAGCGCCTCGAATGTCCCACACGAGACTTAGAGAGAATGCTGCGGGACGCAGCCCATGTGGCAGCGCGGGTAGCCTACAGTAAGACTGGGACATTAGCCGAACCCTGTGACAATGATGTGCGTTTCCAATGGCGTACCCGCGGCACACGAGACTGTGCAGTTAATGCGTGAATGGTGGCCCATGCGCTACCTTCCAGGGGACCATGGTCCCAGGATCTGGCTTACACTTAGATCTGGAAAGCTTAATAAGTGAGATTCCAGGCCTGTCGATACAGATTCACTTTGTACACTTGATGTCTGCAGTTCGTGAGGTTCGTAACTGATCGCAGCCAGTTGGATGCGGGGCATTTAGACACACAAAGACCGACTTCAACTGGGATTCGTGTCTTGGAGTTAGTGTACCGGGACTTACAACGTTAATGTCATCAGCTCTAGAAGGATAGAAACATTCCGACATTGCTTGTGAACATACTGTTCTCGTAACTGACTCGCAAAGTTGGCCTGTGCTACTACCCCAAAGCGACACCCTTCCGAACCTCGGCTTCTGACGAGCGCAACTCCGATCGGTTAGGGCCGAAGTACGTATCACAATGTCTGGAAATAGCAATAAGCTATCAAAGCTAAGTTGCGTCCCGCATTGCCATAGACTCGTATATGAATGGCACCGACCGGTGCAACAGGTGCGAGTGGAAGGTTCGACTTGGGTAACTCCCCCATCGATCAAATGAGGTATGGCGTCTCGTTTCGCTGCCCTAGCGTCACTTGCCTTCTGCCGAACTGCTAGCTTTTAGCGTGCGGAGAAGATGGATCGCTTGAACACATCGCCAAGGCCGGCACTTCTAGTATGGCCCGAGAAGCCATCTCCGCACAAGACGTCGCGAGAGACTGTTTTCAACCTCTTCGCACTGCTTTAAGCTGTCAATCTAGAAATTGGTGACGCTGAGCGGCTTGCAATATAGGGAGCTTAAACTGTGCATAGTAGCTACACCCTTGAGGGTCTCCGCGTGAACATGGCCGCCACCTTGTCAACAAGCTTGGCTATTACCATTATCTTGGCAGCTGTCGGTTATATCGGGCTAATACTCCCCAGGGTAGGTCGCACATCGGGCATCTTTTCGCGTGCCTTGCGCTGACATCACCAACCACTGCAGCTTCGACAGGAATGGAAACTGTATTCCCATCGTTCGCAGCTACCACCTGGACCTAAAACCATCAGATTCGGTGCATCGAAACCATGGATCTGGTTTCGTGAGTTGAACAGGCAATATGGCGATGTCGTCTACCTGCAAATGGGGCCAACCCCGACCATCATCCTCGGATCGGCACAGGCAGCCTGGGATCTCCTTGAAAAGCGAGGATCAGTTTATTCTTCCCGCCCACGCTTCATTATGGGGGGAGAGCTTCTTTCCGACAATATGCGGGGACTTATGGCGCCTTATGGCCCCTTCTGGCGGCGATGGCGCAAGCTTCTTCATAGTGGTTTCATGCAACGCCGGAGCGAGACGTACAAGCCGATACAGAGTCTTGAGTCAAATGTCCTAATGCATGAACTTCTTCATGCCCCGGACGAATTCCGAACGCATCTCGAACGCTACGCTGCGAGCGTAATCGTGAGTGTTACATACGGACGTCGAGTTGAGGACGTGAAGACCGATATAGTCGTCCGCAGGAATGCCGAAGCAATGGAGCGACTCACTTCGGTCAAGTGAGTTACGCAGAACGACTGATCCAAGATCTTGTCTCACTGACGTTACTCAGCATACCTGGCAAATATGCCGTCGAGAGGTACCCGGCTCTCAAGTATATACCCAGTTTCCTCGCGCCATGGAAGGCGGAGGTCTTGAAACAGAGACAGATGGACATAGAACTCTACGTGCAACTGTTGGATGAGACACGCCAAAAAGTTGCCAAAGGTATTGCGCCGCCGTGCTTTGCCAAACACGGGCTAGAGGAGCAGGCCAACCTCGGTATGACGGACCTCGAGCTCGCGTATGCTGTGTCAACTCCCTTTGGAGCTGGCGTCGAGACGGTATTGCACCCAAACACTTTGTAACTCTTATTAGGCGTGCGATTCCGTGCTAACATATATAGTCCGCCGGCTCGCTTGCTAGTTTCCTTCTGGCATGTGTTAAATTCGGGCCGCAGTTTATTCCAAAGGCACAGGCGGAGCTTGACAGGGTCGTCGGGCCGCACAGGTTGCCGACCTTTGATGATCTCGCGAACCTGGAGTACGTCCGCGCTACTGCGTCTGAGACCCTCCGCTGGAGACCAGTAGCTGTGCTAGGAGGAACGCCGCACGCAAGCACCGCCGATGACGAGTACCGGGGCTTCTTCATCCCTAAGGGTAGCACCGTCATTGCGCCGTTATGGAGCAGTAAGTTGGGACATATTCCTACACTCGTCAGAGCCCTGGAAAAACTGACCAAGATTTTTATCTCCACGCAGTCCACCTGAACGAGGCCGACTTTCCAGACCCGCACAACTTCAAACCGGAACGCTTCTTGACAGAGCGAGAGTACCCAGGCACCTTTGGACACAGCGCATTTGGTTGGGGACGCAGGATTTGCCCAGGCATGCACGTCGGGTCAAATTCTGTCGCACTCAACATTGCACGAATTCTCTGGGCTTTCGATGTCAAGGCAGCTAAAGCGCCAACTGGGCAGGACATCGACGTCGATATGTACGCCACCAATCTACTTCCCAACCACTGCGCCGCTCTCTTTTCTTTGTGTGTGTGTGTATATGCTAACCATATATGCAGTTTTGCCTTCACTGATGGATTCAACTCTGTTCCTTTACCGTTTCCGTGCTCGATACGGCCAAGATCACCGATGCACGCCAATGTCATTGAAGAGGAATTCAAGGCTGCCATGTTAGATTTGAAGGCATATAGTCCATCGTCTAATGACATGGGGAAAACACAATGATATGCTTCAGCGATGAGGACGTCCATGACGAGGTGATTGGCATACTGTAGCATGGCGGTACCTACGCAAAATCAAGACAAGACAATTATATAGGAATGTTAAGTCTAGAGAAATGTACTCGAATACTAGGCATTTTGTCGGGCAAGTGCTAAAAGAGCTTCTTGCTCGTTAGCTGACTCGGGTCTAAAGTAGCGTAAATCCCAAAGACCCCCTATATGTGCTTTCACCACGAGCTTGATGCGGAGATTTCGGCCTTCAATCATCGTTCTTCTCTCGGCCAGATTCGCGGTGCCGGATGGAAGGAAATCTGAACTTGGTTGTCTCCGTTTCTGAACGGGTAGACGGAGGAATTAGCAGCATGTCACACAAATCTCGCCACCTATCCACGACAGGATTACTAGAAAAAAATGCGACCATCCCCGGGTTAACATATCATCTGGAAAATTAAGTGTATCAGCCGATACGTGTAACCAATATCTGCCCCCGCTAACTAACTGCTGGCCAACACTGTAAGAGCACCCCTGACGTGTGATTGTGGCCGCAACAACAGTCTTGGCAGTCCACACATGTCTCCAGGCAGTAAACACCAAACCCCATCCAAGCGGCTTCGGTAGTTGTTGGGGTCTTGGCCATAATCTGGGGAAAGCACATGTAAATCAAGGAGCGGGTAAAATTTCCCATTGGTCGCGCCCTCATATAGACACCATTTATAGCTTGCCAAACAGGCTGGCCGAACCATACGGACCAATAGCAATTCGAAGATCTTCAAGGACAGAGTCCTAGGGAATCATTATCATGAAAAGAGGGTTGACGGCTTCAGGCTAAACCCAAGGTATCAGCTAGACGTTCTAACCTTCTATTTCAGTATATAAGTGAAGACTCAAGTGCAATAGGACATCAACCGCTACCGTACGTAAAAGCAAAGGCTTCCAAAATGTTGACCCTGCCGATACTAGCTATCACTTCCTTGCTCTCGGGATGGTTTGTGGGAGCGGCTACGATTGACCTTGCTGATACAATCGATTCCGTTCACCCAAGAGACGCACAAGCCAACTATTACTGGTCCTTCTGGCAGGAGGGTAGTGGCAGCCACAACTGCAACAATGGTGCCGGAGGCCAGTACACAGCGAAGTGGAGTGGTGGCGGCGGCTTTGTGTGCGGCAAAGGGTGGAATCCAGGAGGTTCCAGGTACGTCTGCACAAACTTACCGTGTGAACATGCTGGGCAGGGCATTTCAAAGTGAGCCACGAGATAATGTAGCTTACAAGATCGATAGGGCGATCAAGTACAGTGGCACATACGAGCCCACTGGTCCTGGTTACCTCTCAATCTATGGATGGACTCGCAACCCTCTGATCGAGTACTACATTGTCGAGTCACACGGTGACCTGGCGCCAGGAGAGCCTTGGACTCTTAAGGGCAATTTCACTTTCGAGGAAGGAACATACGAGATCTACCAGAGCACTCGTGTCAACAAGCCATCAATCGATGGTACTCGTACCTTTCAGCAGTATTGGAGCGTCAGGACCGAGAAACGCACATCAGGAACAGTTACGACCGGGAAGCACTTTGATGAGTGGTCTAAAGTGGGCATGAAACTCGGTGGCCACTCTTACATGATTGTGGCAACAGAGGGCTACGCCAATGGCTCGAATACAGCCAGTGGCTCGTCGTCGATAACTATCGAATAAGTGCCTTACTACCCGTGTTAGTCAAAGGATGTCATGAGCAAATCAATACATGTCGTACAAGAGCATATGACTGTTTCCCAAGACTGATTGCGTGAAGAAAACTCTAAAATATTAGACAGGCGAGAATAGTACTTACTGTAATCGATTTTTTCGGCTACAGATTACAAATAAAGGGACACTGCTGGGCAGTTTTATCCCATGATAGTGTGGTGAGTCAAAACGACACATAGAGCGGTTCGAGTAGTAGAATTGCAGTTCTGTGCAGAAAGGCTAGCAGCGCTACCAGCAAATGAATGAACGAATTACACAATATTCAGACAATCTCCCATGACGAGCCACTTTGCTAAGCTCGCCGCTCTCCCGTGTCCTCAGGAGTAACATCCACCTAGCCAACTTTCTCTTCCGCCAAGACACATCCGCTCTCGGCACTGCGCCAGTCAGCATAGACGCCCAGGCCGAGCACCTAGAGAGCAACGCAGTTGAGCAAGGCGATATTGACAAGAGCGGCCTGGAATCATGTCAGTACACGTTACCAAATTTCCGAGGAAAGCAGCTTGCCTCTGGAGCGTCAGTCGTGCAGCAATACGCCCCACTGGTGCAGGTAGCGCCGAGGACTTGAACAACACAGTTCAAGAGACCGTTGCAACAGATCTGCTTGGTGTTGGCGCTGCAAGACCCGCCGGAACCCCCATTGCGGTTCTCAATAGCAGGGGCTGCTGTTGTGACCGCGGCCACGGAGAGGATCGCGCCGATGATGGTTGTGGTCTTCATGGTGTCGGTTTGTAATCTTTTGGGAATTGTAATCGATGAAATGAGAGAAGACAAGATGCCTCAAAGACGGATGGTGTTCAGAGTGAAACTTGCTGAAGGAACTGTTTGGAAGCTGCTAAAGGGCGTTGGGAAGGTTGATGGTGTATGTCTAGGAGATGAGTTTCCGGGTAGACTGGCGGTCTTATATAGACGTTAACCTCGAGCTGAACAGCGAGGACTGTGTCTAAGAAGCACTGTCTTCGTCATGAAGAAAACACTGGGTGTCATTCTCTTGACGCCGTCATTCTATGCGCACTATGACATAGCTGGCTGTAATTGTTGAGGTTTGCCATCAAGCGATATTGACAGAGCTTGTTAAGTTGGCTAGATCCAAGACCTTAACCCGACCTCATCAGCACTTTCCCGGTTTGAGTTCTAATCAACTCGTCTATGGAAAGGAATGTTCAGGGGTCTGATACCAACCGTTCTCTTATCGACGGATAGGTGGCTGAACGAGTCCATGTCATCCGCACCCGAATCCAAAGCTAACCACCGGCCTTGTCTGACCCACCCCTCCTCACAGGCCGATGAGCCGTAACGGTGCCGTTTGCCGGTCATGACAAGATGCTGCGTATAGCATTAGTTAGTATAAATCCAGCGCTGCCAACCCAGGCTCACTCTGCGCCACCGCTAAGCGCCGCCACTGCCGTTGGGCACCCTGGTACGCCGTTGGTCACGGGTCGTAGCGTACAGGTGCTGGCTTCCGGTGGCTGTTCCGTAGCGTCCATGCGGTGTCACCTATAACCAAGTTTAACCCTTGACATATTACAATTGGCTGTAGTATGACGGCAATGACAAAGGTTATTTGGCTTGCATACGTCAAGCATAGAGGTGCTAAAGCGGACTAGAAATGAGTGATAGTTTATGTCCATGAATTGCTTGGCCGTGTCCTGAGACGAATGAAAGGCTGCTTGCCGTCAGGACCCGTCATAGAAAGCCAGACAAATAAAAATAATAGGACGTAACCAGCGCCTGGTCGGCGTTAGTTTGCGTTTTCAGTGCTCGAGGTCGTATTCTGTTTCAGGCTTGTTGTATGGTTGCTGTGTGTAGAAGTGATGACATCCAAATTCCTTGCTTTGAGACGATCTGTATTTTCGTACACAATGCTGGGCGGTGGCTTTGAGATACGTCTTTAAGTCGAAGATTCGCTTTCCGTTCGGGGTGCGCTTGTAGAGTCTAGGTCTCGAGGATTATGTTGCTAACCCTAAGTGCTTGTAAACGAAGTAAGGGTGCAAAAGGAATAACATAGCAACGAGCCGTCAGTGTGGGTGTTGTTTCTTATGATCTTGCCTGGTTCCTCCCCAAGTTTCGAGTGAGTGACTTTCCTACCAGGCTATATTCAGACGTTGGACAGAACGAGTCTAAATTCGCAGCCCGAGGACGGTGCGAGGTTGAGGCAAAGGGATTTTTTACTAACAAAGATCTCCAGCGCGACTCGTTGGCCGTGTAAATGAGCCTCGTACTTGCTGGGAGGTGAACGGTTTAGAGTTGCCTACGACGCTCTAGACTAGTCGAACGCTGCTTGTATGACTCTTTAATCCTGTTGGCCAGCCATGGCACGAAATGGTTCGCCTTATCGTGAGGTACAAGTCATAGGTAGTCCAGGATCCGCGAGTTGTGGAACGAAGAAATACTACCTGTAGTGCTCCAAGTCTAGACGTGGGGGCGGAAAGTTCACATGTGGAAGGTGGCAGTGCAACGCACAGACAACATCTTCCAGTGCATTGTACACGACTTACTTCATTTATTCGGATTTGGAAAACATTCTATCGCGTTTTACGTGTTGAAAATACTGGCGAGACGACATAAGCTGCTCTTTTTCTGTAGAGTGTCAATACCTTTTCACAGGCTTGTGGGCAGTGCGTTACACGCTGTGATGGATGCCGACGACCCGTTCGAGACTGCTGTAGCGCAGTGCGGGGGTGACATGGGGCTGGCCCTCCTCAACACTTGGGTCTCTCTTGGCCTCTATGCAGTGTTTCTGCTGCTATCTTTCCAGGGCCTAGTGTCCATGGTCCGGAGATCGACTGTTTCCCGCATTCCAGGAGCTCTGCACTCCTTTATCCTGGTAATCTAGTATCCGGTTGCACATTCGGACTACAGCTAACCTTGCCAGGCCACGGGCACCCTGTACTCTGCGCTTGCTATCACTCTTCTGGCATTGACTGTGACCAGCAATGACTTGAGAACCTCATGTACACGCGCCAGCTCTGTTCTGCGCACTGTTTCAGTTCTAGCCTGCCTGGCTCTTTCGCATTGTTGGCATTTCAAAGGCCGCAGGCCGTCCAGTCGACTGTGTGTTTTCCTCTTCGTCGATCTCCTCAGTAATATTGCAAGATGCAAGGGATTGTGGACCGCCGTCAAACGAAGCTCTGATATTAGGTTCGCATCGGTCTTCACAGCCTTCGTCCTCGCAGAGGCAACTTTTCTCGGCAGCAACCTAATTTGGAAATCGAGATGGCTTCTGTCCTGGGACGTAGCCGAACACAGCCCGGAAGAGACGGCCCATATCTTCAGCATCGGACTTTACTCATGGATCAATCCTCTCCTACGGGCCGGCTACCCGCGCGCTCTCCGTCTCCAAGACCTATATCCGCTCGACAAAGCCCTGGGCACAAGCGCAGTTACGAGTCAATGCTCGCATAGCCTAGCCTGCATAGATGCTCAAGCGCGGGATCTCGATGTCTTGTTATGGGTAGTGAAACCCTTGGCAAGGCCGCTTCTTCTCCCTGTGCTTCCTCGACTATGTCTAGTTGGCTTCACGCTCTGTCAGCCATTCTTCTTGCGAACCCTTTTGGACTTCCTCGCCACCCCAAAGGACGAGATTTCCACGAGCAGTTCAGGGGCTGGGCTTGTCGGAGCCGCTATCCTTATTTACGTCGGCATAGCAACGTCGACGTCCATCTACTGGTACTATCAAGAGCGCGCGCAGTCCATCTTGCGGTCATTTCTGGTTACCTGCATCTATCAAAGTACCGGCGGCACACAGAGCTCGGACGGGAAGGCTGCCGTCACCCTCATGAGCACAGACGTTGATCGCATCTACACGGGTATGCGTTATATGCATGAGATCTGGGCGAACCTGATACAGACTGCCATAGCTGCTTGGTTACTACAGCGCGAGCTGGGACTTGGCTTCTTAGGGCCCTTGGTGGTTGTCATGCTCGGCTTCGCGCTGTCATTCGCCCTATCCAAGCTTGCGGTGAAGTACCAGCGTGTCTGGATGAGTGGCGTACAGAAGCGCATCAGCATTACGAGTAGCGTGTTATTGTGTGTAAAGGAACTGCGAGTTTCAGCTTTGACCGACGCAGTGATTGATCTCGTACAAGGGGAGCGCAGGAAGGAGCTTCACCAAGGCGCGAGGTCACGGACGATAAGGGCCGTTTCCGCGACGTTATCATCGACTCCTCAAGCGATCGCACCAGTTGTGGCTTTTGCTTTTGGCCCAGGCCGTCTGGATACTACCAAGGCGTTCACCTCGTTATCATACCTGACACTCCTCACGGCACCCTTACTGGTGGTCCTGCAGACCCTCCCTATCGTCGCGTCATGCTGGGCATGCATGAGGAGGATTCATGACTTCCTTGCACGCCCCCCAAGGTCGGACACGAGAATTTTCCAGCATGACGAAAGCGGACAGGCCCCCGCGGGAACGTGCATCAGCATTCGTGGCGGCGAGTTCGGCTGGTCCGCCCAAGAGATAATACTTAAAGATGTCAACCTCACCATAGCAAAGTCGTCTATTACAGTTGTGACAGGGCCAGTGGCTTCCGGAAAGTCTACGCTCTGTCAAGCTCTGCTGGGCGAGGTTCCTTACACAGGGGGAGAGATCACCATCTCTCACGATCCTCAGAGGGTCGCTTATTGCGCCCAGACTCCGTACCTGCTTAGCACGTCTATTCGAGAGAACATCATTGGATTCGGGGCCTTCAATGCTGCTCGGTACTACGAAGTGGTCCAAGCCACGATGCTTGTGCACGACTTCAGAGAGCTACCAAGAGGGGATCAAACTCCACTGGGAAGCAACGGTTCTTCACTCAGTGGCGGCCAGAAGCAACGAATCAGCTTGGCAAGAGCACTCTATCACGACGCCGATCTAATTCTGTCTGATGATGTTTTCAGTGGCCTGGACCCCAACACCCAGGAACAGATTTGTCGGCGCGTTTTTGGGCCCAACGGGCTGCTAAGGACACGCGGGACAACAGTTATTCTTTGCACACAGGCTGCCAACTTGGTTCCTGTCGCAGACTGCGTTATTGAATTGAGCGGGGATAGGCGTATCACGAGTCGAGCGCCTGATAAGCAAGCATCAGTTCTTTCTGGCGCTCCCCAATCGGCATCCTCTAATGCACCACTCAATGGAGCCAACTCGATGGCGCCACTACCTGAGCAGCAAGAAAGAAATGCCTCATTATCTGCTGTTGATGAAACGCAGCCACAAGACCAAGCCGTAGATGATGCACCTGAAGTACCACGGGCCACTACAGAGATGTCCGTCTATCAAACATACATCGCCAGTGTCGGCAGCCCTCCCCTGATTGCGTATGTCATTCTGGTCACCTGTATTGGGTTTTGCCAGAACTTTTCAACAATTTGGCTCAAATACTGGTCGGCGAACTATCTAGGCGGCCGAAGCTTCCAGTTCTACATAGGCATATACAGCCTGTTGGCGGCTTCCGGGCTTATTACCATCATGGCGGCAGGTCTGATAGTCTTACGTACCTTCGTACGTTTATCAGGCGTTCATCTCCACGATCAAGCACTCAGGACAGCCCTTAGTGCGAGCCTCCGTTTCGTATCAACTACGGACACTGGCACGATACTAAACCTGTTTTCCCAAGATATGAATATCATCGACTCCCAACTTCCCGGTATGATCAACAACCTATGCATCAGTGGTGCCATTGCCTTGGGGCAGGCTATTGTCATCGCAGTCTCGTCGGCTTATCTGGCAATAAGTTACCCCTTCTTCATTGCTGTGGTGTATGTTGTACAGAAATACTACCTGCCGACATCTAAACGCCTCCGCATTCTCGACCTCGAAGCCAAAGCACCTTTATACACGCACTTTCTAGACACGCTCAGCGGTCTTGCTACGATACGTTCGTATGGATGGTTCGGACACATGTCAGTCCGTAACGCAACCTTCCTGGACGTGTCACAGCGTCCGAGTTACCAGCTCGCCATGGTGCAGCAGTGGCTGCTACTGGTCATGAACATGGTCGTTGCCGCCATAGCCCTTATCCTAGTGCTACTCGCCACGCAGCTTCGAGGGGGCGTGGCAGACTTGGGCGCTCTCGGCGCTGCCATGGTCATGCTGATCACCTTTGGAACGACCCTAGCGGGTGTGGTCAACGCATATACAGGTCTAGAGATAGCTCTCGGTGGAATCAGTAGACTAAAAACATTCAGTGACGTGACAGAGAAGGAAGACAAAGAGTTCGGCTCGGGCGACATCGTGCCGCCCCCGGAATGGCCACTAACAGGGAAGATCGTGATGGACGACATCTCGGCAAGCTACAACCGCGCAGATCCCCAACCTCTGCTTGCGAATCTCTCGCTTGTTATTCATCCTCGAGAGAAGGTTGCTCTTTGCGGCAGAACTGGAAGCGGAAAATCGTCCGTCCTGGCACTGCTCCTCCGCCTCTTGGACCCAATCAACGCACAATCAGCCTCCACGCCGCCGATGATTCTAGTGGATGATGTGATGCTCACCCGCATCAATCACTCGGCCCTACGCATGCGCATCATTGCTGCATCGCAGGACGCGGTCTTCCTACCCGGCGACAGTGAGGCTTCCTTCCGCTACAATCTCGACCCATGGAAATCGGCCACCGTCGAGGAGGCGCTTGCCGCTCTAGACACGGTGGGACTCCGCGATGTTATAGACTCACGCGGTGGTATACAAGCAGTAGCGGATACCTCGGGACTGAGCAGCGGACAAAAGCAGCTTTTTTGTCTTGCAAGAGTTATCTTGCGCCGCCGACTACGGTTGCACGCCCTGACAGAGAAAGGACTACAGGAAGGAGGAATACTGCTTCTTGACGAAATAACCTCGAACGTCGACAGAGAAACAGAGAGTCTCATGATGGACATACTCTGGAGAGAGTTTGAGGCGTATACGGTTCTTATGGTTACACATAGCATGGAGATGGCCAAGCATTGCGGAAGGGTGCTGGTGCTTGAGAAGGGGAGGATCGTCGAGGATGGAAAGCCAAATGAGCTTGCCCAGACTGAGGGAAGCTGGTTTCAAGCTCTGACTTTGGCAGGGGGGTGAGCGCGGAATGCGCGCTTAGCAATTGTGGCTATCTCCTTTTGGGCACGGGAAACAGCCCCTTCTTCTTGTGCGTGGGGATGCAATCCCGCGTCTTGCGACTTGCATCTCTTCATCTGTTTGCTTTCCATGGATCGAATGATTACGGGAGACAGTTCAATGGCCGTCATTGGAAGTGACATGATGGGAAGGAGTGCGGGGTAGCGGCTCAGCCTATTCGCCCCGGCAATATTTTTATTGGTCAAGTTTTGGGATATAGGGTATCGCGGCGGTCAAGGACTGAGGTTATCTTCACTTCGAAACTTACATAGTTAACTCCACAACAGACAGCTGAGCAATACACGAACAACTCGCTGCAACTATGACAGACTACCCGCGTCTTCCGCCATCAGGCATCAAGGTGATTGTCGTCGGAGCTGGGTTCGCTGGCATCTCGGCCGCCATCGAATGTGATCGCAAAGGACACAGCGTCACACTCCTCGACAAGGTTGAGAATATAGATGAGATAACACGAATCGGAGACATAATAAGCTTTGACCCGAACGGTGAGTCACGACGGCTCGTCGTCGTGGAATGGCCTTAGCTGACTCGGCGGGCAGGATCCAAAGCGTTCGAGCGATGGCCGGGCGTAGTTGATTCGATGGAAAAGATCGCTCGCCAGACGACCTGGCTAGACTTATATCACTGGCAAGGCAAATTTGTCACGCGGCAGTCTTTCCTGGGAGAGAAGAAATGGGGCCGTAGAATCAATGGCCACCGCGGAGAGCTGCACAGCATCATCTTCAACCACCTCAAGGACCGAGGCGTCGATATTCGGCTTGGCAAGCGAGTCACCGATTACTTCGAGACAGATGACCACGCCGGTGTCGTGGTGAACGGCAAGGAAAGGTTGACAGCCGATGTTGTCATTGCCGCGGAGGGAGTGCGCTCGAGAGGTCGAAAGATTGTGCTCGGGTTTGACGACAACCCAAAGTCTTCCGGCTATGCCGTATACCGAGCTTGGTTCCCCGGCGATGCCATCGCGAAGCATCCGCTGCTGAAAAAGTTCGTCGAGAATGGAGACACTCATCAGGGGTGGATTGGGCCAGATATCCACTTCCTCGCGTCTTCTCTCAAAGGGGGAAAGGAGTTCAACTGGGTGTTTACCCACAAGGATGACGGCAATATCGCAGAGAGCTGGCAGTTCCCCGGGAAAGTTGAAGAGGCACTCGAGTACGTAAAAGACTGGTGCCCGGAGGTTACTGAGATCGTCAAGTCCACGCCCAAGACGGGAAGACTTATCGACCATAAGCTCGTCTTCCGGGACCCGCTTCCAACATTCATCTCCCCGAAAGCCCGCATTGTCCTCATAGGTGACGCCGCTCATCCTTTCCTACCGACGTCCATCCAGGGAGCGAGCCAGTCTATCGAAGACGGTGTGGCATTGGCTGTCTGTTTGGAGCTAGCGGGAAAGAAGGCCGTGCCTCTAGCGGTCAGGACATATGAGAAGATCAGGTATGAGAGGGTGCATAAAGCACAAGCCATGGGAGTGAAGACGCGGGAGAAGTGGCACAAAGCCAACTGGGATCACATATGGAAGAACCCCGAAGCGATACACCTGACAAGAGAACCGTGGCTGCTCAACTTTGACCAGGAAGCCGACGCTTATCAGCGGTACAAAGACGTGGCGGCGGCCTTAAAGGAGCCCCGAGCGCGCCTATGACCTTGTAGGAGCGGGTATGACAAGTACCGCGGGGAATGGCATATACTAGACGTACTTTAGACGATAAAGGGACGTCATTGGACCGGTAATAGATGCGAGAAGCGAGTTGTCCACCCTGCCCACTGCGTCAGCGCTAGACTTAGGCATGGACTTTACTGATGTACTTAACAAGACGTGCTGATTCGAGAAGCAGCTGTACATCAACAAGTATCCTTAGCTTTGTTGACCACATACCCTAGCGTTCGCCTTAGTCTATCCGTCATTCCGTCGTGGCTAACGGCTGACTTGCTTTGTGCCCGGATGACTGGGGCGGCTATCGAATCAAATGACGAGAACATTCCTGTGGCGACAAATTCTCAACTCAGGTGGCAGTTATAAAGTCTTCTCGACACAGTCCACAACGTGAACGCAAACGTACACGTGTACTATCGCCTCTGTCTCCACGCATAAGGCATGCTAGTGGGATTCTACACTAGTGTCTCGCAACCGTCCGGCATGTTCCCGTTCTTTTGTGGGTAGGGGAATACGGCGTATCCACACGGCCGGCTCCGTCAAAAATCTGAGTCGCTGCATGGCAAAACTTAAAATTCGGATTTCACGGGCCTTAGGTACCTGATCCGCTGACATCGAAATGCACTTCCGGACATCCTGAAGTGCTCACCTAACTCAAACTTACCCAACTGATTAATTCCATGTCCTGACATGTCGGGCGCGAGCTCAGATCAACACACCAGAGACGGATCCCGTGAACGGCCTCCAACACAGGGAGGTGACAGTGGCAGGTCCCGGGAGAAGAAACAGGTCGGCTTCAAGAACGCTCAGGGGCATGATGACGCCTCCGAGGCTGGTGGGACACATACCCCGCCTCACTATCAATCGCGCTCGGCGAGACTCCCGTCTGGATCAGAAACACCCTTACGCAGGGACCGACACTCGGTCAATGGAGAAGAACTGGCCAGTGCCCTGGAGGAGATGCTTGGTCGAGACCACCAGTCACAGGGAGTCCCAAGGCCGAAGCCAGCTTTGCGCAAGGGCAAGCACGGCCTGCAGACGAACCAATTCCAGGACCCTGCCGGAACGCCGCCGGAACAGGTCCATCCGTCAGAAGCGGCGGCGAAGAGCCGGGCCGACCGACTTGCTGTCACCGTCGAAAGTTGGTCGGCTGCCGGATCGCGCAGGAATTCTCTCGACTCGCCTCTCTTGACTCCGCAACCAGATGACGCGTTGTTAAGCCATGGTTCGGCAGGACCGAGCGGTTGGTCAGGGGCCAGCGAGACCGCGGGACCACATGAAGCCACGGACGGCATAAGGGCAAGAAGGAAAGGCGCCGGCGCGCCGAAGCTTACTCTCCTAGAAACCATGCGGCATCGCGACGCCGACAACCCCTTTTCAGATGTTCATGGATACGACTCGACTCTCAAGTCTGGCCAGACGACCCCTGTCGCTGCTGACCTCGAATACGTGCCCAGACCGAGCAAGTATAAGAGCGGCGTCTTGTCCTCGTTATTCAAGCTGTACAAGCAAGACCTGCCGAGCAACGAGTTTGACAGCAGAGTCAGCACGCCCATCAGGACTCCACTGGCATCCCCACCTTCTTCGGTACCCGGAACGCCAGTCACGCGGCCCCGGAGTGGACTGTTCGGACTCCGGGCGCACAACAGCAGTTCCTCGGTCACGACGTTGTCCGGGCTGGTCGGGTCGTCCTCCAGCCTTGCCGGACCGGGCTCGAGCAACATCGCCGAAGCCATATCGGAGAAAGCCAAGAGCGAGACGGCCTGGTCGAGGCCAAAGGCCAAACAGCCCCACAAACACGCTCGTCTAGAGGATGAAATCCGCATCAGGGTGCACATCGCCGAGGTCATCAGCCGCCAGCGGTACCTCGTCAAGCTCTGCCGCGCCCTGATGATGTACGGGGCGCCCACCCACCGGCTGGAGGGCTACATGTCCATGTCCGCCCGCGTCCTCGCCATCGAGAGCCAGTTCCTGTATCTGCCCGGCTGCATGATCATCTCCTTTGACGACAGCCAGACGCACACGACGGAGGTGCAGATCGTACGCGCCGGGCAGGGCGTGGATCTCGGCCGGCTGCACGATACGCACAAGCTCTACAAGGAGGTCTTGCATGACCAGATTGGTGTTGGAGAAGCAACGGAGAGGCTGCACGAGATCATGCATAGGAAGGAAAAGTTTAATAATTGGGTCCGAGTGCCTATGTACGGCCTCGCCTCGGCATGTGTTGCTCCGTTTGCCTTCGAGGGCCGGTTCATCGACTTACCTGTGGCATTCATCATGGGCTGCATTCTCGGTGTATTGCAGCTTGTACTCGCCCCAAAGAGCGAGCTGTACTCCAACATCTTTGAGATTACCGCCGCCATCGTTTGCTCTTTCTTGGGGAGGGCTTTCGGATCCATCCGGGGTGGTTCGCTGTTCTGCTTCTCCGCTCTGGCGCAGTCGTCGCTCGCATTAATCCTGCCGGGCTACATGGTCTTGTGCAGTAGCCTCGAGCTACAAAGCCGGAACATCATCGCAGGATCCGTACGAATGGTCTACTCCCTAATCTACACCCTCTTCCTCGGCTACGGCATTACGATTGGCTCCGTTCTCTACGGCTATATCGACCGACATGCCACAAGCAATGTTCACTGCGATGCACCGCTGAACGTCCACGCGTACTGGAATATTTTATTTGTCGCACTCTTCACCCTCTGTCTCTGCATTGTCAACCAAGCAAAGTGGAAGCAGATGCCTGTCATGTTGCTCATTTCTCTCGCTGGCTACAGCGTGAGTAGCTTCTCCTCCAAGGCATTCAAGGGCAACTCGCAAGTCTCCAATACTCTCGGTGCGCTCGCGATCGGGGTCTTGGCAAACCTATTCGCCAGGTTGGGCCGGCATGTCGAAAACTTCTTCATCGACATGTGGGAGTTCCGCATTCAGCCCCGGATAAAACGTTTCTCTCGCAAGCCAGACACGGGGGCATATCGCCTGGGCTCTTTTGCGACCGTTGACTCGGAGGAGGGGAGAATCCACAGTCCTAAGGCCGGAGCCGGGCACTTGCCTCGGCAAGTGGGATATGGGCTCGCGGCGGCGGTCATGCTCCCGGCAATATTCGTGCAGGTCCCCGGAGGTTTGGCCGCTACGGGGTCTCTACTCAGCGGCATCGCGAGTGCGGACCAGATAACCAATTCGGGCAACTCGACAGGGACAACGACTACAAGTGACCCGACCAGTACGCAGGGACTGAACAGCGTGGCGTTTACAGTGTTGTATAGCGTGATACAGATCGCTATCGGGATATCCGTAGGCTTGGGGCTCAGTGCTCTGATAGTCTATCCGTTGGGTAAGAGGAGGAGCGGCCTCTTCAGCTTTTAATGTTTAATAGGATGCTGTAGAGTCTGTAAGGAGAAATGAATCCCGGAGCATGCAATTCAGAGTGGCAGTTTGGAATTTGCGTGACTCGTCGTAACACATGGGGTCATAAAGATTGCTTCTGCCAAGGTACATACAAGCAGCAACGCAACTCGCTCCATTTATACCCAGGGCAGCTCCGGTCCTCGATCCATTGGCACCCCGCTGCTCGTCCACGAGAGGGAAGAAATCTTTAGGTTCACATTGTTAGGTTCTTTCGGAAGTTGCCCAGTTGCATTTGCCGAAAAGACAATCCTGCAATATTGAGTTAGCTCAATCTACAAGACACGGGAGAAGAGAGGCCCACGTACGCATTAGACGGATCTCTATCATCACAGGACCACTGGAACCGGAACCCAATCTCGCTCTTCGATTGATCAAGGAGGTAGTCACATGCTGCCAGCTGCCACGGAAGTACGCCCTTGCAGGCGTGCCAGAGGCCGTCATCTAGGACAGACAGGTTTTGGATGGCATAGGTATCGCCTGGTCCAGGATTATAGACAATGAAGGATGCTAGGCCTTTCTCGATCTGATAATCCTGCAACACAAGTTCAGTGGAATTTATAGAGTTCATCGTACAGCTATGCGTATACGACGTGTGCGGCATCCGCGGCGGAAAATCGTATGCTGCGTAGCCGCTGATGTTCGTGGTCGGTAATGAACAGGTGTAAACCAAGTGGTCAACGGTCACTTCGCCTTCGTAAATACCTGCCCTAGTACACCTGAGCGGTGTTACGAGGTATCCCAATCCATTGTATGTGTCCCTGTAAGTCATGAACTAACTGTTAGCTTTGGGTTTCTGCCGGTGTTGTTTGCCGCTATGCAATACAGAGGAGTAGTCACATACGGCTCATCATTTGCGACGTTGTTGTCGTGGCATTTCCATGTCTGTTTGATTCCTAAGAGGCCATAATCGTGGTCGAATAGAATTTGCGTGGCGGACAGGTCACTGCTGGCTTGGGACGTATCGGTACAGTTGCTCCAGCGTGATGCGTGCGCCTCAGCTCTTGTCAGATCCTCGTCAACCTCAATAGAGCAAGACAGATTCGCTCCGTTCATGATGTTGATAATGGTCAGTGATAGGCGCTGTGTGGTCCCGGTATGGTTATAGAAGAGCTCTTCGATCTGCCATGTAGGGTAATCGGATCGCTCCACACATCGTTCAGGGTACTCATACGGGATGCGCGGATACCATGCAGCAAAAGGCGTTATAGATACTGGTGATGACAGGGTGGGATTGATGGCATTGTTTCCGTATAAGCACCACCGCTGTGTGGCTTCTGAGTTGCAGCCCAAAGCTTCTGGCAATTCGACCGAGCCATTGGCGACGAAGGTAAGTCTAGAAGTCATCAACGCCTGTGCAATTACTTCCCAAACAACCGGGCTAAGGTGAAGACGGCATACTCTGGTGCGTTGTCACATATCCATGTCTGCTTCAACCCAAAGCTGTTGGTCGTAATGCTGAAGCTGAACTGCGTGTTTGGGACACTACAATTGTGCCATTCTGTTGCGTTGGCCGGCTGTGAAAGTTCGACGCCCCTAGCATAGCAGTCGAAGGTGATGTTGGCGGCTATGTTATACGCAGAGAAGCCGACATCGCCAGTTGTGCCACCGGTGAATAAGGTCCAGCTGGGGTCATACAGATACCATTCCGGGTCAGAGAATGACGATTCTTTGCAGTTGACCTCGTCGCTGGGATCATATTGTCGCTGCAACAGCCCAGGCGCCTGCAACTCTACGGCAACCACCGCGGACAAGAAGAGGTGCAGCAACAGCATATCTACAACCTGTTGCATGTGAGAAGTTGCAGCGGGGACTTCTGTCAGAGACTTGGCAGGGTCAGCCCGATGTCCGGGTCAAGAATTAACTACCCCGGCTTCCGAAGACATATATGCACAGTTCAATGTTGGGGGTTGTGCTTTTCAAGCCGGCTAAATATTGCCTCTATCAAACTACCAAAGTGTGCGCATATTGGGATATATATTGGGCGCCAGCTCAGGCTCCGACCCGGGAAAGCTTGCGCCGACCCCATCCCTCGTGTATGAACGGCATGCCACCACAACGATTGTGAATCATTGCTATTTATTTATACAGCGAGAGAACCTCAACCTAAATCGCGTCGACATATGTACTATGAACATCATTTGGCTTTAGGGACTATGTCGTTCATTTCCAAGTCGTTAGGCCCCAGCTCCCATCCCTTACCCCGGTATTTGGCAGGCCATATCCCGTTACGCCCAGGCGCAAGAATGCCGTTTATGTCCAAGGCATCCTTTAGCACTTCGTTGAAACGCATCAGCGCCTGGTCACCCCAGCTATACGTCCTGGCCACCTGATCCTGGAAGAGCAAATGTGTCCTATACTCTCCGAAGCCATGCTCGGCGCACTCGGCAATCATTTCTCTCATACACTTGACAGCCCTCAGCTTCGCATCTGGGTCGCCACGATCGTACACGATTTCTGCAATGTAGTGCATCTCTCGTCCAGCAACGCAGAGGGTCGAGAAGCGGTCATATCCGTGGCGGTGAAAGGCGTTGGTAATGATGTCGTTGATAATACGAGCTTGGCTTCCTTTAGTAGGTGCGATGGGACTAAAAGAGATGTGACCGCCGTTCGGCATCCAGTTGAGCCAATCCAGCTCCCGAAGAACAGGAGTGCCGGCACAGACTTTGGCTCTAGAGTGGAGGTAGTGGTCCGCCGGGACATCTTTCGGCAAGAAGAACTTGCTGCCTGGAATTCGTGAAAAGGCCTCCTTGATCAGTTCTAGCTGTGCATTGATGCTCTCGGGCGGTCCGTACTGAGTCCCGTAGAAGACCCAAGAGCAGTCGCCCAGAGGAAGCTTCTCTGCCGCGGCCCTGATCTCCTCTCGGGTCATAGGAGCTGAGCCGTTGTGGAAGTCGGACTTACGTCGACCGGTAACAGCGAGTTCCTGAATGACATGGCGAAGCTGAGGGATATTGCCGAGGATGCGCTGCTGGGCAAGTGGACGTATGACATCGACAATCTCCTCAAAATCATCGTCATTCGGAAAGGTGAAGCAGTAAGATTGGTTGTTGACAGCAGGCATGAGATGAAAACCCATTGAGACAATAATGCCAAAATTTGACTGCGAAAATATGCCATCAATCGAAGGCCCGTAGGCGTGCTGGAACGACTGCCAAGTCGGATTATCTGTGCCGTTAGGCCCAGGCAGGGCGCCCATTCCTGTCCTCAAGAGCTCGCCATTGGGCAGAACAACCTCCATGCCGCAATGATTAGCCCAATGATCGCCATACGGGGTGTAGCCAACGCCTCTGTCGATAGCATTACCCAGGAGGCTTCCGCCTCCAAGATCTGGCGTATCGATCCAAAGCGGCAGCCCCCGCTCCTGAATGGCTTCGTACAGACAGAAGTACGTCACGCCCGGCTCTACAACGCAGCTGGCGTTGTCCGCATCGATGGAGAGTTTGTGCATCCGTCTCCCGAGATCGACAACGACACTCCCGGGAACCCGAGGAGCAGCGCCTCCATACCCAAGATTCCGCCCTAGCGAGATTGGCCAGAGAGGAATTCCAGTAGTGTTTGCCCACCGCACGATCGCTTGGACGTCTGCAGTTGAGCCAGGGTAAGCAACAGCACTGGCGACAAGTGCCTCTTGATCAATAATGTGGTGCGAATCATGGGTCTTGGGGTGCTCCAAATACCAGCCATCGTCAAGCGGCTTGTCGATGACTTCGACATTTTCAGCGCCAATCCCGGTCCGGAGATCACTTATGGCACGTTCGAATTCCTCCATCGACATCTCTGGCGGCAGACGGATGCCATGCTTCCGCGTCTGACTTTTTGAGAGCGTACGGTTTGCAACCATGCGTGAGAATGTCGTCTCTGCTTCTTCATTGAGCCGAGAAGGCGCACCGCTGTACACCTCGTCCAGGATTGGTATCCGCCTGGGTGGACTCGGACCGTCCTGGGCAACCATGATTATCCCCGTCGTCAGTAATGAATCTGCTTCTGTCAATAACAGAGTCTCCAAACCAAATGTTAAGAACTGTGAATGCAGTAGAGGTCTAGCTGAGGTGGTCGCCTTGGACGTTTTGAGGTACCACACCGACTCTCAGGATATTCCAGTCTCCAAGAACTTTGTGAGTAGACCTCGGGTCGGTGATTGATTTGGCTGCCAAGCCCTGAGCTTGCGCATCTCTGATGGCTGGCAGCGCAACATCATGCGGGGTTACTAGACTCGAGGCCATGAAGTCTGGGTCGGCAGTTGACCCCCAACCCGGATAAGCCTCCCGTTCCGTGCGCTGGAACCGCTGTGCCCCGCAAGGGTCTCGTGCGGAGGCCTGATATTGGGCCGGTAACCAACAAGCAAGCAACACCTTATTCTCCCGCTGTTCGCGCCTCATACACCTTATGTATAGAGCAGATACTAATGGTCATATCGTTTAAAGCCGAACCAACCTCTTTTGCGCGTCATTATCAGTATCGGATCCGGACCTTTAAGCGCAATGACAACATCTGAGGCTGCACCGGGCGGCGAGCCCATCAAAGGTATGCTATGTATTGACCATCGCGGAGGGACCAAGAAGCATGAGCAGTGGATCTAATTGTTCATACCTTGATAGTCATCGTTATCGGTGCAGGTCTCGGTGGCTGCGCTTGTGCTCTCGCTCTCAAACATCACGGCCATTCGGTTACTATTTATGAGAGATTGAGGAACTTCAAACGTCTGGGCGATTCTCTGGGTCTGGGTGAAAATGCTTTGAAGCTACTTGAACGTTGGGGCGGCAGATCCCTCTATAATTCGCTCACGTCAATCGGAAACCAGGCCGAAAACATGCAGATCCGACGATGGAACGATGGGAAAATCCTAGCCCAGCAGCCGCTGATGGACATGGCAGGGTACATAGGACACAGAGGGGACTACCACGACACGTTCCTTCGCGCTGTCCGGGACGCCGGCATTGAGATGAATACCGGCTGCGAGGTTGTGGCCTTTGACGAAGACAAGCCAAGCATAACGCTCGCGGATGGCCACGAGATATTTGCTGATCTCATTGTCGGTGCCGATGGCATCAAGTCCAAGACGAGAGAACTGGTGCTTGGCTTCAAGGACGCCCCCAAGAGCTCGGGCTACTCTTGTTACCGCGCCTATTTCCCCGGACAATACCTAAAGGAAGGACCAGGGACAGAATTGTATAAAGAACTTATAGAGCAGGACTGCGTGAACATATGGTATGGGACCGCGAATCCCTCAGTGATTCGTTATATCGTGGTTAACGATGTGTTAGGATCGGAGATGACACGCACCTTGTGCAGAACACTCTCCGAGGAGGCGAAGAGTTCAACTGGATCATCACCCGGAAGCTCTCCCACGAAGCCGACATGGAAATCAAG
Organism: Coniochaeta prunicola; assembly: GCA_007388105.1. Taxonomy (NCBI): domain Eukaryota; kingdom Fungi; phylum Ascomycota; class Sordariomycetes; order Coniochaetales; family Coniochaetaceae; genus Coniochaeta; species Coniochaeta prunicola. The sequence continues at coordinate 143,551 of SMOB01000076.1, forward strand.
GAGTCGTGGTTTCAAGACGGCAACATGGACGACGTGCGGAAGCTAATAACCAATTTAGATCCTCGAATAGCTGCAGCAGTTGGCAAGACTCCATACTTGTTGGACTGGAAGATATGTTACCGTGATCCTTTGCCTACATGGGTATCAAAGAGTCATCGGATTGCGCTGTTGGGCGACAGCTGCCACCCGCATCTTCCTACAAGCGCCCAAGGTGCTAGCCAGGCGACCGAGAGTGCAGCTGTTCTAGCGGTATGTCTTAAGTTGGCAGGGAAGGACAACATACCTCTTGCGGTAGGCTATCATCAATGCCCCTCAATGCAGAGCAAAGACTGACAAGCCTCTTAGACTCGCACTTATGAGAAGCTGAGATTTCCTCGCACACGCCTAAGCCAGCGGAATGGAGAAGACCTTAGAGATCGATGGCATAACGCGTTGAAAAACCTCGATGAAGGGACAGAGATTGATCCTGAGTCCGTGAAGATGAGGAACAGATGGCTTTACGCTTTCGACGCTGAGCAGGATACTTTGCAGAGGTGGGAGGAAGTATCAGCTCGCGTTGCTGAGGAGCTAAGGAGCGGTCACATAACACCACTCTGTGACTGAAGGAAGGACATTAGAATTGAGCAAACAGGTATTGGATCCAAGGCAAAGTAACTCCGGTGACCTGTCGGAATCTTGGCATACTGTATGTAACCACCCTGTCTTCCCGTCATTGGCTCGAACACCATCGTATGAAGTGCTCTAAGTACAAAAGTCTCATCTCCGAAGTCCTACGGTACGAATTGGGAGGAAAGATTCACGACCCGTTTCAATAGGTTAGAGTAGCCTCAGGCTGGGACTCGGAGCAATCTTGTGCTCGCAATGCCTCCACAAGGTTGAGCTCGTCAGAATCCTAGACGACCCAGAAGCCGATAGCCACTTCAGGTAGATTCTTACCTGTTATAGTCTTACTTCCGTGATCCGGTTGCATGCCAAGACGTCGAAGCTTACATCGTACAGGATGTGGATATGGTTACACTTGTCTAGGGCTAGGTCTATACGCAGTATGGATCGAGAAGGTGCCTCGTGCTGACACGGAGTAGTGAGATTTAAGATTACCATGTTGTTTAGATATTATTAGTATCTTATTCCGCACATGACTGTGCAAGCGGTCCATGCGGTCATCATGCGGGTTTGCAAACCGGACGTGGTGTCCTTCCGTGTGGACGCTAAGTCCACTGTCGGGGTGACAATCTCACCGCAATGTAACCTCAGCCACAAAAACACGTGCTCATCGCCCCGATACTGACGATCCTCATCGTGTAACCCACAGGGGTATGGCTTCACGTGTGTGACGTACAAAATAAAAGTAATGCCCGCCCAGGTTTCGATAGCTTGAGAGGTAGAGTCATGACTTTGTCCCATATTCGTGTCTAACGTTGCGCGACAGTTTGCAGCAACCCCACAAATTAACATAGCGATAGGTTATCATACCAAGCTTCCCAAATGTTACTCCCGTTAAAAACAAAGTTATCGGCATCTCTCGCCTGTGTCTTGTTGTCCTCCCTGGCAACAAGCGAGGGACAAGAACCACCAACAGTCACAGAGGCAGATGTGGTCATCATAGGTGGTGGTTCTGCTGGCACTTACGCTGCTATTGGGCTCCTAGACAAAGGAGTTAATGTTGTGGTAGTGGAGAAACAGGTGGACTTGGGCGGCCACGCAGACACGTACACGGATCCCAGCACCGGGCAGACGGTGAATGCCGGTGTCCAAATATTCCACGACACTGCTATTGTCAGGGATTATGCGTCAAGGCTCGGCGTGCCAATGGCGCCACCGGGTGCTGGTGGAAATACGACTACCTTGACTGTCGACTTCACAACTGGCAAGTCTATCGCAAATCCCACAGCCGATCCGGGTCTTCCGGATGCATTGGCGAAGTACATCAGTATCTACAACACGACCTATCCTGATCTCAACCGCGGTTTCTTTCTTCCAGACCCAGTCCCGGAGGACCTTGTTATACCATTCGGCGAATTCGCGAAAAAGCATCAGATTGAGCCGGTCGTCTTTCTTTTTAACCAATACACGCAGGGCTGGGACATAGCCAAAGTACCGACCGTATACGCCTTCTTGATCGTCAACTTGGATCTTGCTGCCGATATTGAGGCTGGCACGTTCCTTACGACACATGACACGAACGACCTGTACCGGTCAGCTGCAGCTATCCTCGGATCTCGAGTACTATACAATTCGACCGTCACTTCAGTCGTTCGTGGGGAGACTGGCGTTAGTGTCAAGTTACGGCAGAAGGGCAAAGGAGCCACGACGATAAAGGCGAAAAAGTTATTGATGACAGGGCCACCCGTGCTAGAAAACCTCCTGGGATGGGACTTGGTGCCTGAAGAAAGAAGTCTCTTCGCCAGATTCCAAGGATTTGGCTACTTTGCTGGAGTTATACAAAACCCAGACATACCGGACAATACAAGTTTCCTCAATGTAGCAGCAAACAACAGTGGTTTCAACACCCCGCAACTTCCAGCTATCTTTAGCCTCAACGACACACCACTTCCACAGAAGGCTCTTCTCGTCTACTACGGCACACAGCCGGACATTGACCATCATGTCGCAGCTAAAATGTGTCTCAGCGACATTGACAGCCTGGTGCGCGAGCTAGGTTATGGTTGTGCGAAAACAAAGCTGCTCGCTTGGTATCCACACGGCCCTTTCAATATTGGTGTCCCGTCAGATGATATCCGCAACGGATTTTATGCGAAGCTATACGCATTGCAAGGCCAGAGAAACACTTATTGGTCTGGTGCGACCTGGCAAGCGCAGGATTCGACACAGATATGGACATACACTAAAAGCTTGATCGAGCTCCTCTCATAACCAGATTCTTGTCTAGACTTAGGTCGTTAGCATCGAATATAATATGGTAATGCTTTTGGTGCACCAAAGAACATGCTTATTCGCCTATCTCTATCGTGCCTTATGATCGAATCATGTACAGAAGAGCCGGTACCAAAAGATCAAATTCATCGTGTAACCTTCCGCCCCAGCAGCGGCAGTTGTTGTTTGGCTCGGCTTGTCCGGTTGAATACTTTCGTTCTTCCGGAACCAGGGGAAAGAGCAATCGGACAGTTTTGCTTCGATATTGCCAATTGCCATGCAGATGAAGCATCCACCTTAGTTCCCGTTTATAAGTGCTACAGTACTTATTGTTCCAAGCTCGTAACCACGCTCGATGTATAAGAGAAACGGCGCTGGCACATAGTCCTGATGAATGCCCAGCCTCCAAGCTATTTCGAAGAAACTTTTGTAGCAGAATCTGTTACCTGGAACTCATCATGCTCGACTTGAAGACCGTGTTTATTTCAAGCCTTGCGGCCGTAACAATGGCAGCTGGCTGTACCCGTGAAATGCTTCAAGCGGGAACAGACAGCCTGATCGAGGCGCAGCAGGCCGGTGATCCAGGCGTTCTTCATCCTGTATCCACCAACGTCGTCTACACTGAGAATCAGAGTGTGAGGAATCTCACAACAGGAATACTATCCCAAACACTGAAGCTCGACCATAACCGTAGCTCTCTGGACACGACTCAATGTGCCACTTATACCGAACTCATTGCGGCTCATGCTACGAAACCCTACGTCATTGGTGCCCAGATGTACTGGACTGGCGATAGCATTTCTCACATCGACATCCTGACAACTTCGACCGGCGACTGGGCTTTCAACGCAACCGGGACCCTTTACTGGGCATCAAAAGAAGAATGGAGTACTATTCCTGAGGACCAGAGGGATAGCCGAGCTACCATACAGGCCGCTGCTGATGCCTATTGCGATCTTTTCTCCAACAAAAGTGTTGTAGTCCCGTGGGGCCACCCATGTGCCAGACTGGAAGGAGGCATTTCGACTGGTACCGGGTCACCAAACGATCGATGCGATGTTGGAATACCTGACGGCGTCTCGTTGACGGACCGCAAATACGTCATTGACGAGACCGTCGGCGCTGTCGATGTCATGATGAGCTTCGCTGGAATCCCGGATAGCCACGAGTTTCGCATCGAAGGAGGCAAGATACGCTATGTGCACACCATGACGGTGATGACAGCCCGGAGTGGAAGCAGCGCTGGTATGAAGAGAAGGGCACAGGACCGTGTATGACTGGCCTACTGGATTTCATACCATCACAGTTTTCTGGTGTTACCAAAGCACCCCTATAGCGTCTCTTATTCTCCATTTTGATCTCGGGCAGAATTTGTGGTGGCTCATTGCTATTATGAGTTTGTGTCTTCTGGCGCGATTGTCAACATCAAGTTGCCGGGCATACACTCGTCGGTGCCAAGTCGTTGGATTGCCTTTGCAGGATCTCATCTCGACCAAGAACGGCAACATGGAAGGCTTCGTTCCGCCTAGCATGACACACAACGGAGCATCCTTCGCGCCCCAATCCCAAAATGACACAAAATGTTCTGCCCAAGCCAAAACATAAGAAATGATCAGCATGTCCTTTCAAGATCTTTCCTTTAGCAATTTTCCTTGTTGGTGTCTTGGACTGAACGGAAGCAAGCTCCAGCCTCCGTTGAAGACTGACGAATGCAACCACCCCCAGCAATTGCAACCACCTAGGTAGAGCAGAAGAGCCAGGTTGAAGAGCCATCGTCCTTCCTAAGTCGGTCAATTCATATATATCGGCTGTCGTGAATGGTCAAGGCCAAAAGGGAGGCCCAGTCTTTCCCCAGATTGTACGTCGAAACAGGTCGCCACGGCGACGCGATGGTTAGCATTCTCACAAGCAGCATCTTCCGAGTATCACGGTATCATACACTAGATGTACCCCTAGATGACCAATGACTTACCCACACGCACCGCTTCAAGCTTTCGGTGACTGCTGGCATTGGTATATAAGAGCAAGCAGGAGTCGTGCTATCCAAGGAATGCCTCACGTACAGGACCATCCACAATAATCAGGTGAAAGACAGCGCCAGTTCCATCCGTGATTGTCCACGAGGCTAGTCTAGCCATCATGAAGCTTATCAAGGGTCTTGTCATCTTGCTGGGAACCGCAGTTCAAGCCCATTGTGAGTCCGATGCAAGCATCATTCCATTCCATCTCGGTAGCTAGTTTCTTCAGGAAAACCGTTGTTAAGAAAAGTCACGTACAGACACCTTTCCAAAAAGCATCCTAGGTGGTGTTACGTCGGCAGAATGGGAGACAATCCGTGAAACAGAGAATCACTACTCCCATTCTCCAGTGCAAGACGTTACTTCTGCCCAAATGACCTGTTATGAGCTCTCTCCTGGAACTGGGGCTCCGAAGATCGCGTCAGTTTCCGCGGGCTCCACCTTTACCTTCACAGTCGACAGCTCAATCGGCCACCCCGGCCCTCTGCAGTTCTACATGGCCAAGGCACCGTCCGGAAAGACTGCAGCAACCTTTGACGGTAAAGGACCGGTGTGGTTCAAGATCTACCAGGACGGACCTAGTGGGCTTGGAACCAGCTCGATTACCTGGCCCTCGTCAGGTATGACCCATTCCTGTAGCGGAGCACTCTCAGACTTCTACTGACTCGAAGTGCCCTTGCAGGAAAGACACAAGTTAGTGTTGTGATCCCCAAGTGCATAGCAAACGGGGACTACCTGCTCCGGGTCGAACACATCGCCTTGCACAGCGCAAGCACCGTCGGAGGGGCCCAGCTTTACATCGCTTGTGCGCAGCTCACAGTTACCGGTGGCACGGGTACGCTCAAGACGGGCAATCTTGTCGCATTCCCTGGTGCGTACTCAGCGACAGATCCGGGAATTCTCTTTCAGTTGTACTGGCCCACGCCCACCAGCTACGTCAATCCCGGTCCCGCTCCTGTCAGCTGTTAGGTAGAAGTTCGGTCTGTTGTACACGGAGTGATCGTGAGACTGGGAGTCGGCAGTGGTGGACTGCTCATGCTCATGACACGAATGCTCGTTGGATTGTCTGTCTGTGTCTTGTATCCTTTGTGCAGTAGTGTAGTCGACCAAGCCGTAGCTGTTATTCTTCACCGTTCCAGGTTCACGATGGCCCAGTGTTGTAGTTATCTAGCTAGAATATTGTTCTCACATCTTCATTTGCTCTGGGACACCTTGGTTGGGACTTTCATCAGTGGCCCAAGTATTACATCTCAACTTGTTTTGGTGGTCCGGACGCCATTGTCCGCGCTCAGGAAGTACTACAAATATTCAATGTGACTAGACAAACAGAAGCTGAGGAGGATCCTCGCACGGATTCCAGATAAATATCACATCGACAGATTGCTCGTTTTCTTACGCAAGCCCAAGAAGACCGACCGTAGTAGACCAGAATCAGGTGCACGCTACTAAAGATCAACACTTGTCTTCCCCCGGCTCTGGCTCTCGCTGGTGCCAGGCAGTGTCACTTCGTCCTTCTCGGCATCCTGCACCTTCTTCCAAAACTTCTCGCCATTCTCTTCGTCACCGGCAAAGAGGTGGTCGACTACCATCCTCTTCGGCGTCTCGCCCATCCACTGGAAGAGCGAGAAGTCCCTGAATTCGTCAGCGCGGAATACTTCGAGCATCTCGAGCGGCTCGTCGCCAATGTTCTCGACGAAATGACCCATGTTCTTCGGCACAATTCCGACATCGCCGGGCAGGTAGTTGAAGGTCCGCGCTTGGCCCTCGGCGGCGAAAATCGTCACGCGGGCGCGGCCCTTGATGAAAAAACTCCATTCGTCCGCGTTCGGGTGCCAGTGCATCTCACGGAGTGCACCAGGCTCGATCAGAACGTGCGCGGCTGCGACGGTCTTGGAGATTGGAAAGTTCTTCGAGTCGGTAATACGGACCTTCAGTAGCAGTGGTGTTAGTTCAGTTTGCTCGACATAACCTGTAAAAAGCTGAGGGTTTGACTTACCTCTCCGCCGCTGGTGACTTTGGGCTCCTGAGCGAGCATCTTGTGGGTGAACTGATATTTGGACTTCTTCACGCCCTTGCCGTGCGGCCGCTCGTCGTCGATGCTGCCTGGTGTCGAACCTTGGAAGATGTACTTCTCGCTGGCCGGCACATGCGCGAAAACCTCAGGTGCCAGGTGAAAGTTTTTGGCAATCACCGACCTTGGGGTGTGTGCTGGTGAAAGTCAGCGTCTCTGGCCCAATTCGCGATCGGGGTTGCGGCAACAGAGCAGACTCGAGCCTGCCATGCAACACCACCGGAAGAACTTACCAAACCAGTCTGTCAAGATAAACGTTGACTCTTCCGAGAAATGACCGTCATCGAAGATCAAAAGGAACTCGGAACCGTTGGGGCTCAACCCCTGTAAAGAATGAGGGACACCGCTGGGAAAGTACCAGAGATCGCCTTTCTCGAGATCATCTATGAAGTTGCCACCTTCATAGTCGAGCGCTGTGATACGGACGCTGCCCTCAAGAACTGAAAATGGGATGTCAGCAATTGGCCCAGAGTGGCGGTGCTGTCTAGGGATTTCTTACCGTACGCCCATTCGGCCTCTTTATGCCAATGAAGCTCTCGGATCACGCCTTCTTCAAGCCGCATATTGACACCCGCCAGCTCTATGCTAGTGGGAAGCTCGCGGATAGTGGTTTGCCGCGTCCAACCACCCTCCTGGGACAGAATACACAGTGGTCAGCTCTCTCATGCATCACTTCCTTGACCGTACCACCTTGGACTCATTTTGAATCGTTCATCGAGACACAAGACTCCTTACCTCGATTCTGATATGGGAGTCAGTGAAACTCCACCGCATGTTGGCAAGATTGCCATGGTCGGTGCTAGGAGGCCGGACCAGGTCTGGACTCTGTCTGGCACGTTCCTTATTCCAAGGTCCCAACACTGATGCGCCGAGACCATTACGCCACGGCAGGGGATCAAGGTTGTCTTTAATTGGATCAACGGCATGGTCATACGGGTCTTTGTTGCCAGGTGTGTATGGGGGTGACTTGGCTGAGTCTGGTCTATATTTTGGAGGCAGATCCAGACCCAACAATAGGCGCTGCCGAGGGCTGTCCTCGACAGGCACTGCGAGACATGCTTGCCATAGCGCTCCACCGAGTAGAAGCAGGCGAGATGCCGTAAACACACTCTGACCGGGCTGCATTGTCAGGCAAATCCCGTGACTAAGGCCTTGGATGGAAGAGTATGCACAAATACGGT
>SMOB01000078.1:0-42350 GCA_007388105.1 Coniochaeta prunicola
ACCTCCACATCCCTAACCTGCCCCCCCACAACCCTCGCCCCAATCTAAGAAGAATGAAACCTCATTTACGGATCGGGCCCATCAATCATAATCCCCACCCCCCTCCTCCCCACGTCCCGCCCCCGCCGTCTCGCGACCCGCTCCTGATGCACCTCGTCGTTGTAGAACGACGCGTTGTTCGCCACCACGACCAGCAGCGGCACGTGGTATCGCGCCGCAGTCCAGAGGGCCGTCGAGCCGGTCAGGAAGTCGCCGTCGCCGAGGACCGCCACGGGTAGCAGAGCCGGAGTCGCGGTGTTGGTCGCGGTGGTGGTATGGGTGGAGTTGTAGTCCCGGAGGGCTAGGGCAGCCCCGACAGCCATGCCCGGCCCGGAGCCCACGCCTGCGCCGCCATCCTGCCCGAGGTAGGAGAGGGGGTGGGTCGCGCGCAGGTCGGGGCCCGGCCAGCCGAGGGGGAGGCGGATGAGGGTTGTTGTGGGGGGGTTGAGGGCTGTGTAGAGGGCGGAGGTGAGGTTGGACATGTAGATCCTCGATTCGGGTGGTTGTGTGGATTGGGGGGATGCTTTGCTTGGGTGGTGTGCTCTGGCGCCGTTTGTCGTTGGCTCCGTGCCGTGTGTATTCGGCTCCGCGGGGTGGCTGGTGCCATTTGTTGGCGCATGATGTCCGTTTTCGTTTGGTTGCGCTTCGGCTTGAGGGGAAGTCCCCCAGTCGCTGCGTCTTTTTGCGGCAGGGTCTGTGAAAGGCAAAGCTAATAGCGCGGAGACGACACTGTCCACGTCGGCTGACACGGCGTGGTCGACCGGCGGGTTGCCGAAGTGGTTCTTCGACCAGCCGTTGTGGAGGGCTGAGTCCAGGCTGATGTGCACGATGTGGGCGGACGGCTCGGCGCCATCGGGGTGAGCTGCCTGGAGTGTCCCGGCGAGGTCTACCCAGTCGAAAGACACGATGATGTCGGCGTCTCGGATGGCTTCGCCCATCTGAGGGGAGCAAAACACGCTCGGTGCGCAAGCGAGTAGATGATGATGCGTGGGGAAGGACGCCGCCACCTTGAGGTCTGTAAGGACGCGTGCATCGTACCGTTCTGCCAGACGGACCCTATTGTCCCAGCCCTCCTGCGAGCGATTGACGCGGCCGAAAAGGAAAAGGGGTCTTGACGCAGCGTTCAGGCTATCACCGAGTCTCTCCACGTCTTCTGCCGCAGCACCCGGAGGGCATGCCGCCTGATGAAGATAACGCTCCGTGGTCGGGAAACGCACCGCCGCCGGATCGGCCAGCCGGCCTTCCTGCACACTCACGTCGAGGCAGACGTACACCGGAGCCCTGGGGATCTGCGACGCCAGCGCGGCAGCCCGAACCAGGCTGTCGACGGAGGCCTGCACCGAATGCGGCTGGTCGTCGAACTTGACAAACGGCCGGATGAGGGCCGCCTGGTCGGTCGACGTGTGGATCCAGTCGATCCAGGGCCGTCTCTGCGCCGCGTCGACGGGACCGGTGGCGCCTAGCAGCACGACGGGCACGCGGTCGCAGAAGGCGTTGTACACGGCCATGGTGGCGTGCATGAGCCCGACGTTGGCGTGCACGGCCGCGGCCATGGGGCGCTCGGTGACCTTGGCGTATCCGTGGGCAATGGCGACGCAGTGCTCCTCGTGCAGGCACATGAGAATCTCCGGGTCGTGGTTGTCGTTGTAGTTGACCAGGCTGTCGTGCACGCCGCGGTAGCTGGATCCGGGGACGAGAGCGATGTAGCGGAGGCCGAGCCGGGAGAGCTGCTCGACTATAGCGTCGCTGCCCCAGGCGCCGCCACGGGCAACGAGTCGCTCTGCGGACGTCTGGGTGTGTCGCTTCTCTGGAGTCGTTGTGCCCGCCATATCGATAGGATATCTCAGTGTCTGGTCTTGAACGTCCTGAATCCAACTTGGCGTCGTGCTAGAGCTGGGTAATTGTATAACTCAGCAGGTCTAAACACAGTTCAGGGGTCAATGTAGAGGATGGGGGATGACCTCCTTTACACGTATCAGACGCCCCACGAGTGGCGAAGGCAGCGGGAGGGACCACGGTTCACAGCACCCGTAGTCTAAACCCCTTGAGTCCGCTTATTCGTGTCCGAAATGGGGAAAAGCCGAGATCGACGACGAGACGGAACCCGCTTCCCGCATGACGGCAGCCAGCCCGCCACAACACGGGAACCCCGGTCCGCATACGCACCGCTGCCGCCAATCGTTGCAATTGGCACTGGAGAGCCATCGCGTCACTTGGTCGCACACCGGGACACTCTGAGGAACCTACAAATGCATGGGGTAAGCTTCACCAGGTTTTCGGTCATATCGAGATATCTAGGCTCCATTGACAATGTTAGCAACGTTATATCTGTGACCTGTCTCCTTTTTTCGTTTGATGCTCGATCAAGCACTTTCCCAAGTCAATTATTCACCGAGTATCAGAAGCGTGTTAGTCGTCAATCTCACCCAACATGGCCTTCCTCAACACTCTATCCGACCGACCGCTGATCGTCCTCATCACCATCGCCTCCTCGTGCGGCTTCCTCCTCTTCGGCTACGACAACGGTGTCTTCTCGGGCGTCCTCGTGCTCCCCTGGTTCCTCGAGACCTTCGACAGGCCCGACACCAAGCTCCTCGGCACCATCAGCGCCATGTACAACGTCGGCGGCTTCCTGGGCGGCCTAGCCGCCTTTTTCCTCGGCTCCCGCCTCGGCCGCCGCCGCACCATCCTCGGCGGCCTCGGCGTCACCGCCGTCGGCGCCGTGGTCCAGTGCGCCGCCACGGAGCTCGGCGCGCTCATCGCCGGCCGCCTTCTCTGCGGCGTCGGCGTCGGCGTCATGACCTCCACCGTTGGCCTCTGGCAGGCAGAGGTCGTCCAGGGCCGCTCGCGCGGCATGTACCTGACCCTTCAGGTCCTGGGTGGCGCCGCTGGTGGCCTATTTCTGTCGCAGTGGATCAACTACGGCTTCCACAAGTACCACGGCCGCGTGGCATTCGTCTTCCCGCTCGCCTTCCAACTCGTCTTCGTCACGCTTGCCGGCGTGCTGGTCGCGCTGCTGCCCGAGTCGCCGCGCTGGCTCGTCAAGCACGGCCGGAGGGAAGAAGCCCGCGCGATCCTCATCCGCCTCGACTGGGAGAGCCATGGCGAGCACAGCCCCGAAGCCCGGCTAGCTCAGATTGAGGAGGCCGTCGAGCTGGAAATGAAAGGCGGCGAAGGCCAGCTCAGACAGCTGATCTCGACCGGACCAACACAAAACTTGCGCCGTCTCTGCCTCGCATGCGGGACCATGATCATGCACCAGCTCAACGGCGTCAACACCGTGACGTACTACATGCCAACACTACTCATGACCTTCGCGCGCGCCAGCCACGACACCTCTCTCTGGGTCACAGGCCTCACATCGGTCACCGCCATGGCCTCCGCCGTCGTGCCCGTCCTGACGATCGACCGATTCGGCCGGCGACCCTTCCTCTACGGCGGTGCCATAGCGCAGAGCCTCATATGGATCATCATCGCCGTGCTGCTGGCCACCGCGCCCCCTGCATCAAACCCAAACTCGCACGCCTTCGGCGTCGCCACCGTGGCCATGATCTTCCTGTACTACTGCCTCAACGCCGCCACGTGGCTGGGCCCGTCGTGGGCGTACCCGGCCGAGATCCTACCCCTGCAAGTGCGCGAGAAGGGCCTCGCGTTGGGGAACGTGTGCTACTGGCTGTTCCAGTTCATGATGGTCGAGATCACGCCCATCGCGCTCGGAAACATTGGCTACAGGTTTTATATCATTCTCGCCGTTTTTAATGCCGTCAACGGTGTTATTATCTATTTCGTGTTTCCCGAAATCAAGGGTTTGACGCTGGAGGAGATCGACTTCCGGTTCGCCGAGCGGTATACCGGGTCTGTGCCGAAGGGGGACGAGCGAGCGTCGGTTAGGGAAAAGGCCGAAGTTGGAGGGACTACCGTGGAACGGCTGGAGACAGCGTGAAGTATCCTGCCGGCTGGTATGTGTTTGTCTTTGTGTTTTCAAATAGCTGATTGTAAAAGGGCATCTCATGAGTTGGACCAATGCTGCGTCTGGCTATTCATAACCAGCTTAGACGCCTACTTGTGATTGCCCCCGAAGGCCAAAGTGTATGCTGGTGATTATTTAAATCCAACTACGCTTCCATGACCTGGACTACATCCTGAAGGATGCCAAACTCTCTCCCGAGCACGGACTCGGTGACGAATAGAGCATCTTCCAAGGGGACAACGACAACGTGAGGGCTTCCTGCTGTGGCGCTTGTCTTGTGTCCTATTGTTGTCTGCTGTGCAGGAACTAGGAACGGTGTCTGGTCAAACCCATGCTTACTATAACCAGTCGTACTCGGTGACATGGTGCTGCATGCTGACTCTATTGCCGGGCCGCCTGCATGTTGGTCCATATATCCGTGGTATTCGGGTGCCTGGTCCGTATCTTCTGGATCATGGCTGCCGTGAGGATTCCTTGTTCTCTTGAGGTCGTCTACTTGCCTGATAAGAGACTCGAGATACTCCTGCGAGACTTGCACTCGCCGTGGCCCCTTGTAATCCTTGTAATAGGCGCAGACGAGGCCCTGTTGGCGGCAAAAGGAGCATACGGGTTGCACGCCGTTGCAGCGGATCTTCCAGCGCCTGTATTCGTCACAAGCGACGGCGACTCGCTGCCGCTTCCTGGTGGGTTGTCTTGCCTCTTCGTCCTCCATGTCTTCTCATGGACATGGTACAAGTTGGCTGTAGATTCTGAGCAGGAAGAGGGACAAACAGCAGTTGTGCGTATGGTTTGGGGACGATCACCCCATTGGGAATGCCTGACAGCACCTCATCCTGAGCAGAGAGACTGTGAAAGACGGCCTACTGTGGTACTGTAGACTACACAGTAATTAGACTCTACTGTGGTAGTGTTACTCGGTACGTACCAGTCCACTCCACTAGACTTAGTGTCCTTCCCCGCAGAATACCCCGATAGCCCCGCAAATACCGGCCCACTGGGTCCTTGTCACGGCAAGTGCTTCCCGTTTCAGAGACGGATAGCACTTGCCGTGAGCTGACTTGCTGACTGCTGACACGCAGAGAGAGAGATGACGAATATCTGTTGATGTCAGAGTCAAAACACACGTCTCACTCACATAAATTTCTCAAGATGAGGGTGAAGAGAAATACCAAGCTCAAAGCATACATAGCAAAGCATAGCTAGGGCTAATCATACAACACGAGTCCAGCAATGGCCATCCAGCTGCCAAGCATCCCGGACTCGCTCCCTTCCCACAAGGACCTCTTCTACGACGGCCAATGGCACGAGCCAGCTAGCAAGCAGCGTCGTGAGACCTACAATCCCGGAAATGGGACAGTCATCGACCACATCGCCGACGCCGGAGCCGAGGATGTCGACCGTGCAGTTCAGGCAGCGCGACGAGCCTTCGAGACCTGGCGCTCGACTCCAGCCCGAGAGCGCGCCGCCTACATGCGCAAAGCCGCAGAAGTGATGCGCAACCACGCCAAGGAGCTGGCTCTCCTCGACGCCCTCAACACCGGCAACCCGGTGGCTGAAATGCTAAACGACGCCAACATGGCTGCAGCTAGCCTGGACTACTTCGCCGGCCTCACGCCCATGCTCTCCGGCCAGACCATCCCCCAGTCCGACACCACCTTCCACTACACCATCCGGGAGCCCCTGGGCGTCGTCGCGCGCATCGTGGCCTTCAACCACCCCGTCCTCTTCGCCGGCGGCAAGATGGCCGCCCCCCTGGCCGCAGGCAACACCGTGATCATCAAGCCCCCCGAACAGGCCCCCATCTCCTGCCTACGGCTAGCCGAGATCCTCGCCGACGTCTTCCCCCCCGGCGTGCTGAGCTTCCTCCCCGGCGGAGCCGAGTGCGGCAAGGCGCTATCGTCCCACCCGCTAGTCGGCAAGGTGACCCTGATCGGCAGCGTCTCGACCGGCAAGGCCATCTCTCGCGCTGCGGCCGACACGCTCAAACCCACGCTGTTCGAGCTGGGCGGTAAGAACGCCCTGCTCGCCTTCCCGGACGCCGATGTTGACAAGCTCGTCGAGGGCGTGGCTGGGGGCATGAATTTTACTTGGGCGGGGCAGTCGTGCGGGTCGACTTCGCGGATCTTTTTGCACGAGTCGCACCACGACGAGGTGCTCGACCGCGTCCGCCGCTTGGTCGAGGAGCAGTATTCACCTGGCGTGCCGACGGACGTGAAGACCACCATGGGGCCGCTGATCAGAAAGGGGGCGCAGGATCGCGTGTTGTCGTATATCGCCAGCGCGGTGGAGGAGGGTGCGACGCTAGTGACGGGCGGGAAGGTCCCCGAGGGCAGTCCGGCCACTGAGGGCGGGTACTTCGTCGAGCCGACTATCTTCGCTGATGTAAAGCCGCACATGCGCATCGCCAGAGAGGAGATATTTGGTCCGGTCATGGCGGTGTTCAAGTGGAGCGACGAGGAGGAGCTGATCCGGCTGGTGAACGGCACGCCGTACGGGCTGACGGCGGCCATCTACACGCGGAGCTTGGCCACGGCGCACCGTACCGCGGCGAAGGTCGAGGCGGGCTTTGTCTGGGTGAACCAGGTGGGGAGGCATTTCCTGGGAGTTCCCTTTGGAGGGGTCAAGGACTCTGGCGGTGGCAGGGAGGAGTGTCTCGACGAGATGCTCTCTTTTACGCTGACGAAGAGTGTCAACCTGAATCTGTCGTGACGGGGGAGTGTAAGTGCTTAGTAAAGCAATCAGACTTATACTATACTGAGCGAACAAGGGGTTACCCCTACGAAACGATTTGGGGAGTTTGAATCATTGTGATCAATGACGCTGTCTACGGAGATTTGATCTTTGTAAGTAAAGATCAAAGCGACGGACAATGCAGACAGTAGTGCGGAAGGAGGCTCAAGTTTACTCAGAGAGAGGGGAGAGCACTACCGTATTAGAGCATTGGTCAAGAGCAAGTAATTCACATGGAGTTTCAGTGCCGCCGGTCATGAGAACCGAGCTCAGAAGCTGGCACGAATGAGACTGGAATCTGTAGAAGGGGGACAAGGTAGCCTGTAGGTAAGTGCGGGAGACCTTGTTCTCACCTTCTCGTAATTAACACTTACACCAGCATGTTTCTACTGAGTTTCTTCGAGGTAGGCAGGAGCATAAGCACTCAAATCATACAGGAGCTACCTATAGCAATCCAGGTCACTCGATAGCACCTGGTTGCTATCGCTAAGGAGAAGTTCCATTGCTTTGAGGGAGTCTTACCTATTAAGCAGAAGAGAAGCTGAGGGGAAGACAGTGACTACTCGATATTAACTGAACAGGAAAGCGAGTACATCTGGTCAGTCGGCACAAACGTCTGATCTTTAGGAGCTCACGAAAATCGGAACATCCATACCTTAGCATTCCAAATTTCTTCAGACTACACATCGTCTAGCAATTATCAACCCTCTATATTGTGTAACTTGACCACTTGCACGTAGACATCAGACTTCAGCAATATGGCGCTCCAGTCCGGACCCCCTTCCGGGGCTCCCTCCGGCAGTCGTCCAATATATCCACAGACCTCTACCGTCACAGCGTATCTGCCTGTGGTTCTCTCCATCGAAGACGTGGACGGCATCGGCATCAGCATATATCCGCAGCAATTTGTCCAGAAATTCCTGCAAACTCGACCCACAACCTTCAGTGTCCGGTTTGAAGCGCGCTCCGATAAAGACCGTCCGGCCGGAAAGCTTGTCTGGTTCCACATCCAACTTCACCCGCGTGTTACCTGTGGCGCTCGGACATACAACTGCTGCAGCGTGGTGATGGCGCCGCCCGTTGATCCTGCGTCCGCCAACGGTAGATTCCAAATTATTCCTCTGTACGGACAAGAGGACTTTTCTCTTATCCCGGAGCAGGCAGTATTCTCATTTCCTGTAATGGAGAACCGATCGCTGGGATATTGGATACAACTCCTGCGCGGCCGCGGGCCACCACCGGACACATACTTTCGAAGGGGGATCTCGTCCACCGATCTGACCAAGTTCAGCTTCGTCAAACTCACCCCGGATGGCGCCTAGTGTGGCCTTCGGGACTGGATGTTAGTATTCTCCTTGAGCGTCACACCTCGGTCACTCTATCCCTATGGCGGCGCCTTACAGAGACGTACGCATAACGATGTAAGCAAGGAAGCTAACCACATGTCTACAGTACCCAGTGCTTTATACGACTCAACATGTATAGAATGGTTGACTGGCACACGATCGGGCTGACGTGGCGATTGCGCTCCGCTACTCTTGAAGACGAGAACGAGGTATACAAGGGCCTGGGGTTTGACTTCGTCATTGGCAAGAGATATCTTGTGGTCGATGGATTACCCGTGGGAAGCCAATCGGAGATACGCCGAGGGAAATTCGCCGACGACGCCGTCTCCAGTCTTCGTTGGGTTCCCGTGACTACTATTGTGTCTAAGTCCTTGATGGGCAAGTTGAAAACGATCACAAACATGGTTTGTCTCCCCTACGTCGATGCTGCGCTTGAGAATCATTACATATCCGACTCGGTTGCTACATCGGCGACGCGACAGCCCCAAGTCCTCGGTCCTAAAGACAAGTAGGGACGTACCAGGCAATCCAGTGATGGTGGAGCTGATCGATGTATGACACCAAGCAGCGTGTCAACACATGATCGGCCTCCAACACATATGTACACTATACCGCGTGGCTCGGGTGAGCGGAGGAAGACTACTAGCGTTCATAGATTGTATCAAATTCTATTCCCAGCGATACCCTCCCTTAGACTCTCCATCACGTGCAAATCACCCAGTATCATACAACCAGTTCCAAACTCCCATAAACAACCTAACTCACCCAACTCTATACCCCGCGATTCTCACTACTATAAGGCTCATACGCCGTACTCACATCCCTCTCCCTCTTATTCCCCCCAAGACTCAACATCGGAATACCCGTCTGCCCGCCCCCGTTCGCACCAGAAGCATAGTCGTCCTCCCCCGCCCAATCGTCGTCCCCCTCGGCCCGCGTCCTCGTCCCGGCCGGCGAAGTCACCACCACCGCCTCCATCGACCCGGGCACGTCTCCCGTCTTGAGCAGCGCGGGCTGCTTCTCGACCTGCACGTACCTGTGCGCGCTCCACGTCGGGATGCGCTTCCACAGCCCGGGCTTCTTCGGCCCCCCCGCCTCGCCGCCTTCCACACCACTACCGGGCCCGCTGCCGCCCTTGACGTCGTACGCGCCCCCGATGTTGCGCGCCACGACGCGTCCGCGCGCCGCCGCCCTGACGGGTCCGCCGCGCGCGCGCACGATGAAGACCACGGCCGTCAGGAGGGTAAGAACGAACGCCACGAAGCCCAGCGCGACGGGCACGGCGCCCACCTCGCTGCGCAGGCCGGCGGAGTTGAAGGCCGAGTTGAACTGCGCGTCCAGACCGCGAAAGACCACCACCGCGGCGACAGCCGCGCCGAACAGGAAAACGCTCGCCAGCGAGGCGAGCACCGCGGCCGCGACGCCGGCGCCACGGCTGGAGGCGCCGAGCGACCCCGCCGCGGGCGCGAGGGCCACCAGCGCGGCGGAGAGGATGTACGCGACGGCGATGAAGCCGCTTGCGCGGTGGTACGACGCCAGCGCGGAGAGGAGGGCGGGGGGGAATGTGCCCTGTAGGGAGGTGCCGTCTAGGCGCAGGTCTGAGGCCGGGTTGAAGCTGAAGCCGATGGTGGGCTTGCCGCAGACGGGGCCCGAGGGGAAGTTGGCGCAGGAGGTGAGGAGGAGGAGGGTGTAGCTCTGTGACAGGCCCAGGGAGGAGGAGGTGGCGGGCGCGCCGGTGAAGTCGGCGCCCGAGACGGCGGAGAGGTCGGCCAGGAAGGTGGAGGAGGAGAGCTTGGAGGGGACCGAGAGGGAGGTGGTGTCGGTCTTGAGGTAGTAGAGGGTTGAGAGGCTGTTGTTGGTGCCGGCGAGGAGGATGAGGAGGATGAGGACGAAGGAGAGCAGGGAGAAGAGGAGGGGGAGGAAGTTGAGGAGTGGTTGTCTTGCTGCCATTGTGATTGTGGTTGTTGAGTTTGCGGTTGTGACTTGAGATCGCACGCTGCTGGTGCGCGGTTGGAGACAGTTGATCAACTTGGATCCTCTTGTGCAAAGGAATGAGAAGTTATTTTGTCAAAAGAGTCTTGCACGGCGCGACAAGAAATTCATCTAATCACTCCGTGTCGCACGCGATCTGGTTGTGTGCAGAGCGGCCGCGCTTGATAAGGTGATCGCTGCGGCTGAGGGTAAGAGCTAGCAAAATTGGTCAGGGAACGGCGGCGGTTTTGTCGCATGTGCTGCTATAAGTCTCGGCCGCATGGTCTTCCGTTGACAGGCATTCGTAAAAGCCACTTCGTGACCTCGAAGCGACGAGCCGTTCTCGCTTGGAAAATGCAAGATCCAAGCGGGACAGCACGCGAGAAGCTGCTGACGTGAGGCGCCAGGGTAGCACTGATACTCCCCCACGGTTGGCTGGAGCGCCCACACGTAGGCCCTGGTAGGTTGCCAGAATCAGTAAGCGCTTACCCGCCTTAGCGCACTTCAGGCTGAGCTTAAGAGCGTGTTTGAACGACACCGCCAATAGGGGGAGCCTGTCTTGTCGGCCGCCCTGGGGTCCATCAGGGTTCAACAGGGTTCAACCATCGTCCCGGGCCTTATCGGCTCTTGAATTCTCGTCAACGATGTGAGTACCGTCCGAGCCTGGAGGTTTCGGAAATGAGGCGAATTTACCTTTCATGCTGGAGGGTCGGAAGCTTTCAGCTGTCTTTCAGGGCGGGTTTAGACGTGCCGGGAGGCGGTGCTCGGTAACTGTTTCGACTCGAGCCACGAGCGCTCGGATGTAGTGGTGAATAGGGACTCTGGAATCCTGCGCTTAGCCGCGCCGGTTGTGTGTAACTGTGCGCTTCGGCCCCGGGAAACAGAAGAGATAAACGAGGCGCAAGGCGACGGAATTATGACAACCGCGAGGCCAAGATGGCGGGCCAGAATGACTTGGAGAAGTGCCACGAGCTTCTTCAGCGAGCGGCCTGTCTTACAAGGTGTGAACAGCGGATTACTGATGCTCCGTGGGTATAGCACCCCAAAATAGCGAACTAAGCCCGCCGGCCCCAACCACATCCCTGCCAATATGCAGCCCTCCTGCGCCTGGAATTTGCCTGACAGGGATTCCCTATGGCCGCTACCAAACCGTTCGAATAATCCCTGCCCAAATGTGGGAGAGACGCGCCCTGTGTCTCCGATAAGGTAGAGCTCGTGTCGCTGAGGTCGGTCAAATAAAGTGCTGCACCCCATACCTTATGAGTATGAGTAGATCCCACCTTTGGAGCCCTTGTGAGACCAGAGTGCCGCGATAATCCAATCCAAAGAGACACATCAGTCAAGATGCGCGGCTCATCGTTGGCATTTCTGCCACTGTCATTGCTTTTATCCATCGCCGAAGCCTCCCAGAACCACGTTGTCACTGTCGGCAAAGGCAGCCAGCTCAAATTCGACCCAGAGACCTTGACAGCAGGAGTGGGAGACACAATAACATATCAGTTCTTCGCAAAGGTGAGAAGCATCCAGTCGGCACTCATCGGAAACTGGACGTAGGCTAACTCACCGTCTTAGAACCACGCAGTCGCACAGTCAAGCTTCAATGAGCCGTGCCAGCCTTTAGACGGCGGTGTCTTCTCTGGATTCACGCCGAATCCGTCAACTGACACCCCGTCGCCCACAACTTTCACCATCACGGTAAATGACACCAAGCCGATATGGATATATTGCCCCCAGACGAACGGCGACCACTGCCAAAAAGGCATGGTTCACGCCATCAATGCGTAAGTGCCCCAAGTGAGAACGTAACAGCCAGAGTGACTGGGGTAATCTCTGACAAGCCTGTTAGTCCTTCAACCGGAAACACTATCGATGCATACAGGTCGAAAGCTGCCACAGCTCCGACTAGCAAGTCTCCGGCCGATGGACTTCCGGTGGGCGGCCTGCGCCTGCTCACGGTTGAGCTCGCATTGGGAGGCAACTTGACCTTCACGCCAAACAATATCACCGAGCTGCCGAGGACAGTCGTGCAGTTCAACTTCAACCCCAAAAACCACTCGGTCGTCCAGTCAAGCTTCCAGGATCCTTGCCACCCGCTAGACAAGGGATTCAGCAGTGGTTTCATCCCGACAGCCGTCTCTCCCTCAGGTGCCCACTTCGACATCGTCGTTCAAGACACGAAGCCGATCTGGTTCTACTGCGCTCAGACGACCGGCAACCACTGCCAGTCGGGCATGGTAGGAAGCATCAACGCCCCGACGACAGGCAACACCCTCGAGGCCTTCCAGGAGCTCGCCAAGAAGGCGTCGACGAGCACGATCCCTCCCCAAGCGCCGCTCGGCGGCACCCTCTCCGTCAACGGCACCGTCATCATGTCGCTCGACGGCAACGTCTTCAAGCCGGACAGCGGGCTCGACCCGGGCGCCATCACCGACGTCCCGCCCCCCGGCACCAACATGTCCTCGTACGTGTGGGACACGGCCGGCGGCGGCCAGCCTGACTCGTACAACTGGGCGACGGGCATCTCGGACAACGCCACGTCCTTCCTGCAGCTCCTCGAGTTCCTCGACAACATCCTCCTCGCGGCGCTGATCGACGGACACACAAAGCTCTCCGACGGCGGGCAGTGGGCGGGCGTGTACCCAAAGACCATCGTCGACACCATCGGCACGCTCTCGGCGCAGGCGCTCGTGCACCGCGCCACGGCGACCGACAGCCTGCAGCACTACGGCAAGGCCCTGACGGGCACGTGCTCCTACACCATCCCCTCGGGCAGCGTCGACGAGTGGCTCGAGGCCGCGCTGACCATCCTCCTGCTCGAGATCGGCGTGCTCATCGACGTCGTGGCCCTCACGGCCGCGACCGACGCGTGGCTCGTGCCCGCCCTGGCGACCGAGCTGGGCGCCAAGTCGCGCATGACGGCCGTCGTCAACCTCATGCAGAACCACATCGCGGCCGCGGCGCCGCGCGAGGCCCTGGTGCCGTCGGCGCTGGCGTGGAGCTACGCCTCGCAGCACTGGACGAGCGGCTGCCAGGGCCAGCAGCCGAGCGTGGGCGGCGCCGGCGACAAGCCGTGGCCGGAGCTGGAGGTCGTCAGCGTCAACAAGCTCGGCTCGACGGCCCGGGCGGGGAGCGTGACGTTCAAGCTGGAGGGCGACTGGAGCAAGAACAACGCCGGGGGGCTGTGGATCGCGTGGATCGCTGCCTGGGGCACGTTGAGGTTCACGCCTGTTGCTGGTGACGGGAGCGCGCCGGTGCCGACCGAGCTGTATGGCCATGTCTGGGCGGTGCTGGTCAACAAGGGCCAGGGCACCGTTCGCGATCTGGTTGGCATCACGGTGGCCGGGCCGGAGCTGGTTTGGGTGAGCCAGCCGTGAGGGGTCGGCATGCTGGTCTCTGGTATCGGGTTGGTGTTTCGGAGTGAGGTGTTCTAGAATTCCGCTTTTTCGTACTCTGTAATATAATGGAAGTCGAGTTATGATGGAATAAAATCCGAGATGGTGTCTTGACTCGTACTTAGGTACCTTAGGTACGTATCTATTATATCTATCAGTCGTAGCTTCCATTTGTTAGAGGCTAGCTGGTACCTTCTGTTTGCTCCTTTCTTTCCAATCTCGCGGATGATAATTACGGGGCTGCTGCCTAATACTAGCGCCTCCCGTACCTGCCTTGGGGATCCATGTTCTCTAACTTCTCCCAGTTCGCAGCTGAGGAGTTCACTCACTCAACCCTCTAAACCCTCTGATTGACTCGACTTCTCCCTCAGGAGTCAGAACCAGCCAAGGTAGGCTCGTCAAACATCATGGCCGACGATCCATTTCCGCAGCACGTCCCTTCCCTCGCAGGATTCATTAGAGTGCAGAGAGGGGTCGAAACGGCCCAGGACTTTATCGCCGCATTTCCTGCCCTCGAGGAAGCAGCGCTGGCCTCGGAAGCCAGTGGCGCTGGTCCGGGGCTCTCTGAGCAGGACCGCCGCCGCCTGCTGGACTACCCCGACGCCGAGGAGGAGGCCGCCAACATCCGCCGCCTGAGCTCCCGCACGCGCGCGGACCTGCTGCTCACCGCGGTATCGCGCTCGGCCGAGCTCACCGATGCCGAGGTCGAGCTGTTGGCGAATAATTTCTGGGCCGACGTCACGACGGAAGAGAATGGCAGGAAGGTGCACGGGGTGTTGGACACGGCGAGGCCCGTCCAGACACGCGTGGACCGGGCCCAAAACGCGGCCGCCCAGTCCTTGGGAATCGAGCGGATTGCCTACGGCAAGGCCCTGTACGAGCAGGCCCAGCGTAGACGTCGGCTCGAAGACGAAAAGGGGGCTGCCCAGCTCGCTCGCCGGTCCCATCCGACGCCGGCCTGGATGTCCGACTTGGCCCGGCAGTGTCGAGAGGACCTCAGGCATAGGTGGGGGTTCATCGCTCTATACGACGCCGAGGCCTTGGAGACTACGAGCGCGGATGTTCAAAACCGCTTTATGGCTAAAGTCGAGGAGATCCTTTTCAACACGATGGCGCAGAACGGCGCCCAACAACACGGCATCTTGTCCCGGTGGAGGCTGCACTTCGTCGACCCTCCCCGACCCGATGCGTCTGCCGCCGATTACGGCACCACCATGCGCAACGCGTTCCGCGCCTTCCTGGACTCGGAAGTCTGGCGCCAATCCCTGCAATGGGAGCGCGGCGTGCGCACGGACGTCTTCTTCGTCGTCAACAAGGAGTGCATGGACTCGGTGCTCGGGGGCGACGACGTCCTCGACGACATGCGCATGGCGGCCTACGAGGCTGACTTCACGCCGGCCGACGGCGCGTCGTACGACGACGACGACGGCTACGAAGGCTGGACGTGGGTGCGGCTCCAGCAGCACGACATCTGGAGGGCGGCGCAGGTGAGCAAGCATAACGCCTTTGTCAGTCTCGACCCGGAGGTGGCGCGGGGCTGGACGGCGAGCAGAACTTTCCTGGGGCAGAGTGAGCCGCGGTACGACGCGCATCTCTGAGCGCGGGTGAACTTGAGACGGTTGCGGTTGACGCGCGTAGTAGATGGTCCGGGGTGAAGCTCGGAAAGAAACTAAGTTGCTCCTTCCTTTCCAATCTCATGGATGAGAATCGAGACGTGCACGTGACAGTGCTGCTGCCTAACAGCCCCTCCGGCAGCCTTGGGCATTCATGTTCACCCCAAATTCGCAGCTGAAGATTTCACTCACTCAACCCTCTGATTGACTACAGTTGATGTCGACGAGTTGATAACAAAATTCAAAGAACCCGAATTCACTTGCTGTTCACTATGCGGCTAATCAACACCAAAACCATGCTTCTCGAGGACTTCACCCTGAGGCCAGAGCTTCCACCCTACGCAATCTTGTCTCACACTTGGACCGACGAGGAAGTGACTTACCAGGAGTACATCAACGAAACCGCCAAGACCCCTACGAAACAAGGCTTCCTGAAGATCGTGCAGACGTGCAGGCTTGCCAGAGCTGATAGGCTCAAGTACGTCTGGATCGACACCTGCTGTATAGACAAGACCAGCAGCGCCGAGCTCAGCGAAGCCATCAACTCCATGTTCCGGTGGTATCGTGATGCCTCTGTCTGCTATGCTTACCTCTCCGACTTCCCAAAGAGATCTGATGCAGTGGTAGCCGATGCCTTGGACACAACTGGCTTGGAGACCTGCAGATGGTTCACCCGAGGCTGGACGTTGCAGGAGTTGGTTGCACCAAGGAATCTTCGCTTCTTCGATGAGACCTGGACTTACCGCGGATCCAAAGAGAAACTTTCTGAACGGATTGAGCAGATAACAAACATTCCGCGCAAGGTCCTGTCGGGTAACGTTTCCTTTGTGGCATTCCCCATCGCGGAGAAGATGGCATGGGCGTCGAAACGTCAAACAACGCGTCCAGAAGATATGGCCTACTGTCTACTCGGTCTCTTTGACGTCAACATGCCATTGTTGTACGGAGAGGGCGAGAAGGCTTTTGCACGTCTCCAGCATGAGATTATCCGAAACACCAGTGATCTCAGCATATTCGCATGGTCTCCATTTTCGTCACCACTGAAGCTCACTTTCCGGACTGGTCGCCACCAAGGTTGCCCAGTTAGTTGTAGCAGGCATCGTGCAAGATTTCACGACGGCGACTATTCCCTATGTCTAGTATCTGCACTGGCCGAGTCCGTCACCGATTTCAATTCAATGCAAGGTTGGGAAGCATTCACCTCCACTGAACATACTGTCACAAACCATGGCATCAAAATTACTTGCCATCTCATCGAAATATGTTTGCGTGGCTGCAAAATCCAAGAGTGCAGGTGTTGTGTGGCCTGTCGGACATACATCCTACCATTTGCAATCAAAGGCTTGGGCCATATATTAGGACTTATGCTCAGGAAACTGGGACCGGACACATTCGCCAGAGCTCACATAAAGTTACTCCATTTGGACTTCACCTACAATGATGAGTTCAGCCCGCAGTCCCTACGGCCTAGGCCTGTTTACCTGGTGTCGGACGGATGGCATGACACACTAATAGATCCTGCTTGTCTGTATCTCAGGATTAAAACAGATACACACTACATACTGAAGTCCGCAGCCCCAGAAGACAGGTGGGATTCAAAAAGACAATGCTGGTTCGTCAAAGACAGCCACGAAGACTGGGCGATGATCTGGCTGGCTTTTGATGGGACAGGAGACGTCTGCATTCTATTCTACGAAGACACACGGTCTATCGTCCTGGATCCCTCAATCTACAAGCGAGAGATTGTCCTTGTCTCTACAACAGGTACCCCTTTGACAATGCGAGATATCTACAACATTTTCGACTTGCATGATGAAACAAAGGCGGCGGCACGCGAGAAGCGAGGAGTGAAGTCGCGTGTCACCCGGGACACAGACTCATGGAATACAGACTCGGATTTGGTGCTCGAGGTATGGACAGTGTAGTGCACTGACAGCCGGGTCGTAGCATTTGACTATGTCAACTACCCAACATCCTGTCATTCTGCACGGAAAGTCTGACAACGAGAGTTTCATGCCGTTTGAGCAACAAAGAGAGCTCTAGTCATCTCGGGCAGCCTGCCAAGCTATTAACTTACGACTATCTATCTGGTCGATGGACCACCCCCCCAGCTCTACCTTTTCTTCCAGAACAGGTTAGCAAATCATCGACTCACTTTGGATGCTGAGCGATGGCCTTTCGGACCTGGTGGTGCTCTAATCGCGCCATCGCACGACCCTGAACATCAACCTAAACGAACCCCATGTAAATAGGTGCAAGGAGCGAAATACGTGGATGGGAATCGTCTGCCAGAGTCGCGTAAGGAAGCATCTCTGGGCTTTTCTTTTGCCGAGCTTTATGTGGCTGATGCTTCCCTAAATGTGATACCAGACACCTCTGGGCTGGTGATGCTCAGCCCCAGCGCGCTAAGTCCGCTTCTTGGCAGCCAGCATCCGGCGGCCTCGATCGTTGTTTTCTCTTAAAAACTGAGTGCCCCTTTACGTCGCGGCCATTTCTCAAGTTCTGGTGTTAAAATCCAAAAGCTTTCGCAACATCACGACTCATCGATTGTCAGTTTGTTTGTGTTGCGCAGGAGACAGTATCCCTTTTTAGTGCATCAATGTTATGCGCGCGGAGTTCCAGGCAGCTCCGAAGTGCAGTACGCGTTATCCGTCCATTTTGCCTTACAGGCTTTGGCGTCTGTGGCTATTCCAGCGACACACAAGATCCATACTTCTCCCGAGAGGGTGATCTTTCTCGATATAGAGCAAAGCCAAGTATATTCACGCAATGGAACGATGTTGGGCACTGGTCGGTTGCCCTGATTACTTCAAAAGGCCTTGAAGGCCTGGGATTTCGCGGTTCGAAACCGAGGAAGCGAGACGAGTCCGATTTATACGCACAAGTCTGTCAGCCAGGCACGGAGCTCGGCGATCATGGAGCGTTGCAGCATCCAGATTATACAAGTCTTGCACCCGGGAAAACCATTCGACTATTGACTCTACATCCTGGACAAGATGGAGAGCCGCTACAAATGTCCCTCACCCACCATATCCTGACGGATTTCGAAGAGACACCGGCCTTTTCGGCGCTGTCGTATGTCTGGGGTGACCGAGGTCAGCTTCAACCGGTTTTATGTGATGGCAAAAGCATAGGAATCACGAACAATCTCTTCGCCTGCCTTCAACATATAAGGCTTCCGGATGTTGCCAGACTCCTTTGGATCGACGCTATCTGCATAAACCAGCAAGATCCCGAGGAGCGAGCGTCACAGGTTGGAATTATGGGCGAGATCTATGCCAAAGCGGGGAATGTCTTGATCTGGCTGGGGAAGGGCGACGAGAATACGGAGAAGGGAGTCTATGCTCTCAAGTCCATGGCCGAGGCGTGGAAGCCGCCTCCAGACCAATCCGTGACTTTTACAACTGTCCTAGAGTTCGCGCAAGCAAGCCGGATCCGTCACCTGAACTATTGGGCGCTTGGTCGGCAGCAATACATCATGTCCGTAACCGACAGTCCCTGGTTTACCAGGGCTTGGACCTTCCAGGAAGCCGGCCTGTCCTCAAATGCAGAAGTGTGGATCGGAAGTTACAACATGCCTTTCAAGTCTTTAGTGTACGCTTGGCTTGTCTCGATGCACGCAAACTTCGAGCGCACGGTGTTCCTCAACGGGTACGGGAAGACAACGGAGGCAGGCAGAACCTGTATGCATGCGGTCTTTGCATACTGGTACCTGCGGAACCACGGAACTGCTGAGGAGGTCAGCGAATGGTCCCAACTGCATCGGATTGTGCGGCTCAGGCAATTACAGGAAGCCACTGACCCTCGGGATCTAATTTTCTCGCTGCTCTCGTTGTCTCAGCCAAGCAGTGGCGATCCTCTGCAAGCCGACTACAAAATGTCTGTTGAGGATACTTTTACCCAGTTTGCCATCCAAGCCCTTGCCAGAAGCGGCAATATATCGCTCCTTTCGGAGTGTGAAAGAGACGGTTCAGACCCAGAACTGCCCTCTTGGGTCCCGGACTGGAGATGTCTGCCGAATACGAATCCTCTCAACGCACTGTTGCCGAGCGCTTGGAGGGAATACCGAGTCAGCGAAGGCCGGCCACAGGATCTACGCCTCGATGACAGCACTATCTCCAATGGAAAGACACTCCGGCTCGGGGCAACACACCTTGACACGGTCAAAGAATCCTACTCGGTCGGCTTCAGGATACTTCAGCTACCAGTCGACATGAGGAGTCTCGACTGGAGTGAAACAGCCAAAGCCCTGTGGTACTTTATACGGACACGACTTGGTCGCGACCACAATTCCGTCTATGCGCCTACCAAGGAATCACTGATCACTGCTGTTTTGAGGACTCTCTCGGCCGATAACTTCCCATCATCGCCTGCATTGAGCCCCGACGAAGCTGCCCACCGGTTCCCGCTCCACTACAGCCTCATGAGACATCCGCACTGGCTAACGCTCTGGGGACATATCCTCCGCAAACTGCGCGTATGGGAGTACGAGGTGCCGGAAACGCACGGCATGAAGCTGGGGAGTGCGTCTGATGCCGAGAAACACGCGACGCGCGCTGTCCGCGGTCCGGATCCTCCACTGCCTTACCTGCCGTCGCTTCTGCGCAAATCACTGGCACGGTATACGACGGCGATTGGGAAATGTCCCTATCTCGGGCCTGTGCAGCGCGGGAATTCGCGTATCGACCCCCGGGTCGTGGATGATTTCTACGTCAAGATGCTCCGCACCCGAATGCGGCGACACTGGTTCAGCTACGTCCCGTATCTACCAACTTGGGCGCAGTCAAAGGCCAAGGTCCTGTACAGGGCGCTCGGTTACGTGCGGCTTGACCTCCACCGTTCGGAGCTGCTGCTCGAGCTGATGGCGAACATCGAGAAGTCCACCCGGGGACGGAGGCTGATTCTGACGGACAAGGGGTACCTAGGGCTCGGTAGTGCCAACGTTCAGCCCGGAGACCGCATCTCGCTGTTGGGTAGGGGCCCTGTGCCTTACATACTGCGACCTATGGGAGAGGAACGTGACACTTATCGGCTTGTTGGTGAGTGTTATGTACACGGCATTATGGATGGGGAACTCTGGAATTCTGGTTCTGTAGAGAACCAGGGTAGGGACTCGAACAGTGTTGCTTTCGATGATTTGGAAGCCGTTCAGGTTAGCCTGGTCTAGAGATTCTGCCAGTGCAAACTACGGCAGAACATGGACGATAAGGGACCAGTAACACCGGATTCTGTCCCTGCGACATATCAAGGGCTTCTCGACGTCGTTTTACAAAGGGTCGCATTATCCAAAGCCAGCTACTTTGACACAGTCGGGGATTCAGAATAGACAGGAGTGGCGATGTATCTGTTGCTTTATAAGTGAGCAGCGGCTATTCGTTTGACCGCTGAGGGTGCATAAGAAATAGCTTGCAGAGTTTGAAAGGGCGCCGGCAATTAATAATGACTTCTTAATAATCGGCGGCGACCCCAATGGCGTCATGCGGGAATCGGAGCTAACATAAAAGCTCCGGTGCATCTTCATAACAACACAACACCATAGCTCAAGCTACCGTAAGACGTCAAAGACTAGGGGTCTAAACTCAGTCGAAGTTCAAGTTAACACTTATCTATGATAGCAGCTCGCCTGATTCGGAGTACACAACTAGCCCGTCTGTCCCAAGCTGCTCCTCAAGTCTTGCCCCGTCCCTACCGGCAGCTCCACACAATGACAACCGGCACCTTTAAATACCTCGACCCGACCACAATCTCCCAGAGCGATGAACCATTCGTCAAGCCCTGGGCAAAAGTAGACGTCGATGTCACGTCGTTCAAGCGGACCGAGCGCCGCCGCTCAGTGACCAACGTCCGGGACGCCGGCTTCTCCGCTTTCGGCACGGACGTATCCGGCTTCGCCGTGTACCACTCCCCGGCCAACGAAAGGTCCTTCACCGACGACCACGCCGTAAGGCAGGGCTACTACGCCGAGGTCGATTCCCTCCTGCGCGCCAAGCTGCCCGGCATCAAGAAGGTGGTCATCTTCGACCACACGATCCGCAAGCACGACAAGTCGTCCCCGCGACAGCCCGTGCAGCAGGTGCACGTCGACCAGACCCCGCGCGCGGCCGAGGCCCGCGTGCGCCGGCACGTGCCGGACGCCGCGGAGGCCGAGGAGCTGCTCCGCGGCCGGTACCAGATCATCAACGTGTGGCGGCCCATCGGCCACCCGGCGTCAGACTTCCCGCTCGCGGTCGTGGACTGGCGCACCACGGAGCCGAAAGACCTGGTCAAGGTCGACCTGCTGTATCCGAAGAGGCAGGACCGGGATCGCGACGACGACGACCGCGGCAAGGAGGTGCTGCCTGACCCGGAGAGCCTGGCGAGCACGGATGGTTATGAGATCAAGGGCGAGACGTTCTCGGTGGCGCCGAGCGAGAAGCACAAGTTCTACTATGTCAAGGACATGACGCCAGAGGAGGCCATGTTCATCAAGTGTTTTGACTCGTTTAGCCAGGACCGGCCGAATGGGAGGCCGGGCGTGGCGGATTACACGCCGCATACGGCGTTTGTTGACCCTGCTACGCCGCCTGATGCGAAGGGGCGGGAGAGTATTGAGGTTAGGTGTCTGGTCTTTTATGAGTAGTCGGTGAGGGTATGCATATATGTGGTAATAGACATGAAAGAAGCTTCATTAAATGTTTCATGAGATCTCGTCTAGTATATATCCCTTGCATGTTGGCGAAGATGGCGATTCACATCTCCAACCTGCTGCCTCAGCCAAACGCAAAATCCGTCCAGACTCCTCGCCAGATCCCCCACAGACACGCCAGTACAAAAGCAAAATGAGCAGCCAGATATCAGAGAAAAGACGCATACGTCCGCTGATACGCAGCGCACTCCTCCCTCCGCCCAGCCTTCTCAGCCATATCGAGCAGCTTATCCACGATATGCACCGTCGTCAGCGACTTGCCCAACAACCTAGCCGCCAGGTCCGCCGCGGCCGACAGCCACAAACTGCTAGACTGGAACTCGCCGCGCAGGCGGTGCACCTCTGCCAGGTCCTCCATGCCCCTGACGGCGTCGTAGTCGCGGAAGGCGAACGCCTCCGCCCCCGTCTGCCGCCCGACCACGGCGCGGCACAGCTCCAGCGCGGCCGCGCAGTCGCCCGCGTCGAGGTACACGTGCGACAGCTTGCGGGCCGCGCGGCGCCGCTGCGGGGAGTCGACTCCGAACTCGGCCTCGGCGGAGGACAGGATCTCGCGGCCCAGGCGGACGGCGGCGGGGTAGTCGCGCTCGCGGCGCAGCATGTCGACGGCGGCGAGGCGGACGCGCAGGCGGAAGGCGGCGTCGCGGTCGGAGACGAGCTGGGCGAGGCACGAGAGCGCGGTGCGGGACACGGCTTGGTTGTCGCTGTCGCGGGAGAGCTGGGCGCAGATGATGGTTAGGGGGTGCAGGGCGCCGAGCTCGGAGTGGGCGGCGCGGAGGACGTGGGTGAGGATGAAGGTGCGCACGGTGGGGTGGCGGGTGGTGTTGATGGGGGCTAGGGAGGCGACGACTTCGAGGGCGATTTGGGGGGAGTGGTCGATGAGGGATGATGGTGGGAGGCGGCGGATCTCCTCTAATGCTGCCACGGCCCGTCTTGTGTCGTTGAGCTTGAAGAGGTATATACAATCGTGCAGCTGCATCCAAGTTTGCCGTACGGCGGAGGAAGTTGGGTTAGTCAGGAGGGTGGATCGGTAGCGGTGGAGGCCGGATTGGGCGTCGAAATGCGACGAGGCGAAGGTCCGAAGGCTCGAGAGGACGCGCTCCATGTCAAATGCTTTCGGATCCCGTGGTATGGGCTTTGGGATGTTTAGACTAGCGGAGCTATCTTCCCCGCGGTGTTCATGATCGCACTCTGTCGCCGGTATCTCAGGGGCGCGCTGTTGCTGACCCTCGACACGGCAGCTGGGATGTGTCGCCAGTGAGGGCGACGGCGACGTCTGGAACCACTGGGCATCCGACATGTCCTCCTTGAAGTCAACCCATGAACCACATATCGTTGCGTCCGAAGACTCACTCGACTGCGATTCCGCGCTATCATCATACGCATGGTCGTCTGAGACGGATAAACCCACGGTTGTCCGCCAGGAATCGGGTCCCACTTGGTTGCCCGATTGCAGTAGCTCTGTCCTTGGCAGCTCTTCCTTCTCTGGCAGAGGCGGCCCAGACCGCTTACTCCGGGGTTTGGACTGGGTCTGTTTCGTCCTTTTCACGTACTTCGATACACCCCATTTGTGGAAGCGCCGGTCGTACATTCGTTTTCTGCTGCAGAGTAAGCAAGAATGTTGAGACCTCATTCCGGTTTCAGCACCGGAGAATGACATACGTGGCATGGAAGCCGTAGTCGTTTGCCATCCGCTCACGGATGTCCTTGAGCCTCATGGTGCCGTACATATTGATGATGGTTCGCTTGTAGCGGTCCCAGTCCCCCGCCGAAGGACCCCGGATGTCAGCAGGTACGGCGGCTTCGGCATCGCCCGGGGTGTCCTTAGATAACGTTTTTGTTAGCTCAGAAGCAGCCGGAGAAGTAGTCAGCGCTGTCGCAGGTGGCTCCATGGTCACATTTCTCGCCCTTGCACGTTGAAGTAGATAATACCCATCGATGAAGAGTCAAAGTCGAGGTTGAGTAAAGCGGAAATCGGGACGGAATTGGGGGATCTGTCGTCAGGCTACCTTGAAAGATTTCAGGTTGCACAGCACAGGATCCATGCAGCACTGACGGCCAGCGTGGGATTGTGGCTGTAAGCACGGAGCCCCCTCCCGCCCTGTTGAGCTTGATCAACCCCTCATGCACGACAGGGGCTGACCCTGTCATCCGAAAGAAGCTCCATCCTCCGCGGCATTGTGCCACTGACAGGTTTGTCGAAGCACTAAAGTAGGGTTCGGTAGCAGCGGACCAGGAAAGGCACATGCATCTTAGCGGCACGGCAGCGATTGTGTCGCCACAAGAGGACGGGCTGTACGGCAGAATGACACACTATTGTTACCGGAACTGCTTACTACAGTACAGCTTGTCGCAAGCTAAGAAGGCACCCATGTAACTAACAAAAGTCCTTCGCATATGAGCACATATGTCTGCTGCATAATCAGCCCTCTGTTTCGACGCCGCCCAATGATATCGGGTATCTGCTATCAATGTGAGATTCACTATGACAGCCTATCGATATGTCTTTAAGTCCACGTCGCATATTTCGTCCACATGATATTTGCCACATATATTCTGCTAATGGTCACCATCAAGCGCGGTTCTATACTTCCACTAAGCGATCACTGAATCTTG
This sequence comes from Coniochaeta prunicola, assembly GCA_007388105.1. Classification (NCBI taxonomy): domain Eukaryota; kingdom Fungi; phylum Ascomycota; class Sordariomycetes; order Coniochaetales; family Coniochaetaceae; genus Coniochaeta; species Coniochaeta prunicola. The sequence continues at coordinate 24,360 of SMOB01000078.1, forward strand.
TAGACCACAATGGCATTGGAAATCCGCTTGCAGGTGTCACAGGAGTTTCTGACTCGTTGTCTGGAAGATCTGGAGCCAGCACTTCGTTGAGAGTCCGTCTGTCGAGGAGCCATTTCGTGTAATCAGCATAAATAACGATCAGATGTGATAGTCTACCCGCAAAGCTATCAGCACAATTGTTCCGCTCTTCACGTAACTTCGTAAATGCCTTTACTTACATAGCAATGATTCCCAGCAGGAATGGGGCGCTCATAACCCGACAACCTGCCAAATGTTGGCTAATAGACGCGGTTAAATAGTACTCTGCCCAAGCGAGCATGGCGTGAATGGCCCATCCGATCTTGATAACGCGGCTGCTTCCTTGGAAGCGTTCTGGAGTTATTGGTCCGCCTTTGTCACATCGACGTATACCGCTGAAGAGTATGAGGCTGATGGTCCCGGCACACATTGCCTAGGACACATGTTAGTAACTCACTTTCCCCAGTCGGCGTGATCGAACAGCGACATACCAGTGCACAGCTTCCCCAGGCCATGATCACACACGACGAATTGCACTGGTCTTCCCGCTCTTCGAGGTTGCTCATTGATTCCTGACCTGATACCACAAAAGCGACCGCACTCGCTGCCATGTATGCGCCATGTGCTAGGAAGTTCGCCGTATGCGCCCAGAACCAAATGCGTTGTACCATTCTTGCGTCGTGTTTATTGAGGACAGATTAGGATGATTGTTGGATTGATAGAATGTGTTTTGCCAGTGAGGTGGACGTGTTTGCTCTTAATTATTATTAAGTCTCACAGACGACAAAGTTGGCCCGTTGTTATTGAGGTAAGGTAGGTAATGATGGTGAACCGGGTAGTCGGATATCGGAATGGAGGGGAAAGATCTGTCGGGATCCAGACCTCGATATCTATGATGCTCCCAAGAACACAAATCGGGTGCCTGATGTCTGTAGCAATATTTAGGTATTAGGCCTCGCCGTGTTTGGCTTTCGTGGTCTGGTATGACAGGCGTTCTCGGCTCAGCCGCCCGTCACGCTGAAGGGTGCAGTGGCGGTGCTGACAAGCAGGTCCCGTCCAAGCCGTCGGTAAGCCCAAAACAGGCCGCTGTATTCCAGCGAATCACTGGACGACCCGATGTGTGAAGCCATCTCAATTAGAGATGCTGGTTTCGAAACTTGTCGATCCTTTGCATCCATGGCGTTTCGTCACAAGACTTGAGGACCGCAAAAACTGAAAACCAAGTCACCCGAGTATACCTAGGACGAGATAGGCAGAAGCACAAGTTCAATCGGGTAACATTCTTCGAATTGATTTCGATCAGTCGGCGTCCAAATATGACAACAGACATACACCTGTTGCCTTCGCGATTCCAGGTAGGGGATCAGAACGCCGCTCATGCAGTGCAAACGGATTTCAAAGTAATGATGAGTCGTTTTCATCAACCGACCAGCCGCCAGGCCACATCCAAACGTGTTCGATATGGCCTGAGCTACAGGTCGCCGTCTCTCAGAGCTGCTACTTGTCGTGTACCGCGCGCTGTTATAGCTGTAATTAGCACCGAATTTTGCACCTCCAGGAACGGCAGAACCCTCGCTGCCTAAACAGGTACTAAACTGGCGCCAAACAGGGCTAGCACAGGCCCACACACCGCCTTTGCCTTCACCAAACAACACCGTTGTCTTCTGGCTTCCCAAACAACCCAGCAACAGAAAGCCGCCGTCATGGACAAGCTGAGTCCCGAGATTCTGTCTCTCATAATCGACGAACTCTTTTGGAGACCACACGAATTATATCCCCGGCCAGGAATCTATGCTTCAATTTCTCGAAAGTGGTGGGATCTGGTCGAAAGACCTTTCGACTTTCGCGGCTGTCTTCAAAGATCCACGCCGCCAAACTCTATTACGCACCCTCGACCTCCGTTTTGATCTGCCCGCTCAAGGCCACCTACGTGCGGGACATGTCGCAAACAGCGCCGCTTTAGGAAACGCCCTGACGACGTTATTCAAGTTCCTCTCGACTTGGAAAACGCACGGCCGTACCATATCGGTCCTCTTTTCGATTAATCACCGAAATTATACGCCCGCTCGTCGGTTTCATTTACTTGACCAGCCTGAAACGGTACTGGAAGCAGTACGATATGTCTTCTCCCTACGAATAGCCGACGACGAAGGTATAGCTCTCCATCCGACAGCTACTTGCAAAGTCGCCAATGCATTTCCCAACCTCTCGTCGCTCAACTACACCTTTTACGATCCGCAACCCAAGCGTGTACAGCTACGCAAAACAATCCGGAAGGCTCTAGGTACGAGCTTGGATTCTCTCGATCTACCCATGCTCGAGCGTTTAAATCTGCAAGGAGGGATTTTGTGTTTACAGAACCACAGCCTTTTCTGTGGCGATCTCCGGGACGAGGACGGCGTCGACCCCCTCAACGCTGCGATTCTCAGACTCTCGCAAAGATCACCAATCAAATGGCTGGAACTTGAGGGCCTGGTTTCGAGCGAGCTATTTACCAGCGACAATTCGGAGTCGACGTGGCCGACTCTTCAGGAGTTCCAAATCATAGGAAGCCTAATTTCCCCAAGCGGCAAGTGGTACTACACCGGAGACCCGACATCGCGTGACCCCAGCTCAACCACCGGGTACGGCAGTGATGCCGGCTCGGTCGAGCTCTCATCTGACAGCGACATATCCTGGCACCGGAGTCCGCGCAACGACTCTGCAAGCGATGGCGATTCGGACCGGGACGCGATCCGCAACGGAAAGAGGCCCGAATACGAGTGGCGCGAAAAGGCGGATTGGACAATGCTGACGCCCCTGTTGGTGGCCATGGCGCGTGCCGTGCAGCGCATGCCCAATTTGCAAAGGGGTTCTCTTCTAGTCGGATCGCGAGGCCATGGTGTGTGCGTCCAATGTGCGGCTCCCGGCTTCCGCTACGCCGACTTCGAGAAGTACGAGCCCAAGAACTTCCGCACGTGCAGGTTCTATGTGGGGGAAGAATACGATGACGAGCCACCTCTCCCACTCGAGCAGGTGCCTCGAGAAGTGCGGAGCGCGTGGAAGGAATGGCTGGGCGACAATGGTGAGATGGAGACGGGGATTTATTGGATTAGGCCAACCAGACGCTACGTGCTTACCGAGATTGGATATGTCCAGCGGCTAGACCCGGTATCGGCAACTACATATAGAGAGCTGTGTACCCTAGGTCTAGGTAGATACTAGTAGGTTTCTCCTTCTTCTCGGTAGCTACTATTACTACTTCTAAGTCAGCTTTAAGTCTACCTCCTGTTCCGAATACTAAGAAATTCTCGATAAGGCTACCACTAGAGAGACTGGCCTTCATCTTGTGCAGGCGATGAACACCACTCTTCCAGATTTCCAGAGGACTTTATATTAGAGAACGGAAGCTAAATCAAAAGTCGACAAACGATGCCACTTCCGCCATGGTGGTGCTGCATTGGTTCACGTACCCCTTTGTACATGTATTTTGGCGTCCTCCGAGAATTAGCCGGTGTTTGGCCGATGGTGAAAGTGAATGTAGATGCCCGAGGGTTCTTGTTGACAGAACTTGACGCGTCGTAAATGCGCTAATCTTTTGTTTCCGAAGTGGTTGAACCTGCCAATCTGGGCTTTTGGGCAACGTTCCTGCGTCCTTGTCACAGCCGCCACGCGCACTTTGCTTCGACAGCTTCCAATTGTAACATCTCGCCGGATGTTAGAGACCGATCATATTTGCACACTGGAACAGCAATATCATGTCTTTTTTCAGAAGGCCGGCCCCAAAGCCGGCCGATATGCCTGAGCAGCCTTCCCACCCACAGCAACACAAAGCGGTGCTTCCCAACCCTCAGTCATACCCGGCCCCCGCCCCGGGTTCGCAGTTTTACCCAGCGGTGGCTACCTATCAGCAGTCTTATCAGGACGCGCCCTCAGGCGTGCAGTCCTACCCTGCAGAATCTTTCAATGCGCAGTCTTGCCTGTCTGAGCCATCTGACGCGCCCCGTGACGCGCAGCTCTTTGATGCGCAGCAGTCCTACCCGGCGGCGCCTCTAGTCTCACAATACCCGGCCACACCTTCCTACATGCACTCTTACCCGGCAACAAATTTTGACGCGCAGCCCTCTCAGGCATCGTCGTCCACCAACCAGCAACCGGCAGCTCCTAACAACTCTTCGGGATCAACCACTCTATCATGCCCAAAGTGTAATGCGACTTGCAAAGACAAGGATGTTCTGAAGAAACACCACGACACGGTCCACTTAGGGAAAGAGGAGAAGATCTGCGAGTACCGTGGCTGTCCCAGGAAGGGGAAGCCGTTCAATCGATCTCAAAGCTATCGGAGGCACATGGAGAGCATTCACGGTATAGAGGTCGAGAGTAAGAAACCGAAGAGCGCACCCGCTGCCACTGGCGATGCAACCCAAGATGCCATGCAGGACTATCTGCACGGTATAGGAAACAGGCTGCCAACTGATGTACGGAAACGCAAGCGCGATGAGCCGGAGACCGAGCCCAAGCTGCAGCCTAGTGTGCCTGCCGACGACTTTTCGCTCAAGAACGAGAACGAGCGCCTTCGCCAGCAAGTACGACGGATACAAGATGAATTGCGCGTCGCGAGAGCGACTTTCGAGGCCGAGCTTCAGGAAGCGGAGGCGAAACATCGCGCCGAGCTTGACCAGGCGCTTCAGAACTATGGACTCCCCAATAACAATGGAGCAGTCCGAGACGAGCTGAAGGCTCTGCGAGAGAAGCTGCGGGAGAGGCACGAAAAGGAGATAAAGACAATCCAGGGCCGGCATGGCAGAAATGAGAGGAGATTGTGGAACTTGCTGAAGGGCTGAAAGGAGTGTCTGGGTGAAAGCTCGATGTGGTGGCTGTCCACGCCTTGGACACGTCGCGTGAACGAGATCGAGGAGGAAATGCGTGGCCTCAAGCTCTTTAAAGCAAGGTGGTTAAATAAATGTACAAAATAGACCTTAGGACTCGGAACACTAAAGTAGTTCTACAGTAAGAATGAAACTAAAGACGAGAGAAATAATTAGAGATTCCTATGTTATGTATAGAGACATAGAAATGATCCTTGTGAGGTTGATTCTATTTTTACTTTGCTCAGCTCGCAGTATACTGACCATCTGGTGAGGACTCCGGAATTAATAGATAAATGAAAGATGTTCGTGTGTACCGAGTACAGAATAAGCCTCACGCGGCAGTACAAGGCTCAAAGCTTGGCCCTAAGCCACTGAGACTAAAAACATTAGCACGTCTGCACAGAAACATAGTACCGTTCCGGACATTGCTAACGCCGAGATGCTCATACTGATGCCTACGCTAGGTCTCGGCGTTGAGATATTCGATTATATACCCCCAACCTGGATGTGATCTGAGTTTGACATAGCATATTCTGGTTACACTTGTCGAAACAAAACATCAATATTACCATTCAACTACAACAATCAGAGACTGTGAACACATACCTCCAACTCAACGTCACCCCTGGCTCTCTTATCTGTGATTCTTAAAGAATCAATCTTTCGCTAAGAGGTAGTTGCCAGGGTCATCTGATAACTCTTCAGTATATCCTATGCTGACCGGCTCCGGCCCCGAAAACGACTTGGTCAAGGGAGACAGCTTCGAGGATGTGTGTGGAGGATGCAGTAGAGTTCAGAACGGACTCTTCGGCAAGCGAGATCGTGCTCGCCTCACCAAGCGGATGGAGAGACCATACACTGTCCAGGTGCACGAAAGCTATGCCGTCCTCAGCAAGTGCGCGAAGAAGTGTTTACCATGCCGCGTCTTTCAGAGAGCCATCCTCTTGGAACAGTGCACATACCGCCGTGCCCAAGCCTTGGAAGCCTGGGCCGAACCGGTTTATGCGTCGCTTTTCGGTAACCTGCTATGCATCAGCATCGGCAGGGACGAGACGAAGGTCGCGGAAGCCCCGGTCATCTGCAAGAGCCGGAATGATACCCTTAGCGGACCTCTTCGCTTATCAGCAAATCCGATGGTGGATCGTGGCCCGACCTCTCCGTTCAACAGCATCAGAAAGTGGCTTCGAGAATGCGAAGGCGAACATGGCCCTTCGTGCTCCAATCTGAGGTGGTCCAATCGGAACCCGACGTGGCTCATCCACATACACTCAGACAACAATACCCTCAGACTCGTCCCCGCGAAGAACATAGAGCCGGTCGATTACGTTGCCCTGAGCTATTCCTGGGGAGACCCAACAAAGATGGACGAGGCAAGCTGGCAGAAGGTCCTGGACAACAAATCAAGACGCGACAAAATGCAGCGACGACAGATCGGGTTCCCAGTGACCGAGCTCTCGAGGACCATACGGCACTCCATCAGAATCGTCAAAGAGCTGGGCATCGACTACATCTGGGTCGACTCGGTGTGCATTCCCCAGGGATCGAACTGGAACGACGAGGCCTCCCGCATGCACGAAGTATACGGCAACGCCAAGTTCACCCTCGTCGCAGGCGCCGTCGAGAACGCCACCGAGCCGCTCCTCAGCCACCGCGCCGCGTGGTGCTACTCCCGCCTACCCTGCGCGCTGGCCGGCTACTCGCTCGAGACGCTCACCCCCCGCCTCGACGAGATGCGCAGCGGCGGGGGCAGGATCCCGGTCTCGAGCCGGGCCTGGACGCTGCAGGAGGAACGGCTCTCTCCGCGCGTCGTGTACTGGTGCGGCCAGATGGCGTACTGGTCGTGCTCGCGCAGCCAGCGCAACGAGCTCGGCGTCGAGGCGCAGAGGCAGCCGGCCGACGCGTTCACCAACGGGCCGCAGCGGTTCGTGAATCTGTGCTGGCATGGGGAGACGGAGAAGCTGATGGACGAGTGGCTCGGGCTGGTGGTGGACTACCTCCAGCGCGACCTTGCCGACGCGACGGATCGGTTCCCGGGGATATCTGGCATGGCGGTTAAGTTCTACCAGGCGCTCATGCCGAAGGCCGAGAGGGTGATGCTGCAGGAGGAATACCTCGCTGGATTGTGGAGGAGAAACTTTGCGAGACAGCTCTGTTGGTCAGTCGAGAGGGCTGGAGATCCGACGAAACACCTGAGGGCGGTGGCCCCGTCTTGGTCCTGGGCGTCTCTTCCGGTATGCCAGGAAGTGAAAATATGCTCATCCGGTGAAAATGCCCCGGCCTTCCAGCTTCAGGAGGAGAGGCTCTGCACAGCCGCTGCCGACCCCCTGGACGCAGTCAAGAAAGGTGCAAAAGTCAAGCAAGTGAAAGTCCGGGGACGAACCAGAAAGCTCGTCGGTGTCGCATCGCATAAAGTCGGCTGGGACTCTGTGTCTTGGAGGGGTGTACACGGTGAACAGTATCGCCTCCCCGACCCTAGTATACCCGTGCACGCGAGAAATCTAGAAGACGGACAGATTCTGGTGTATGAGGGCCACACGGAGCCATTGGTAGGGCGGCTGGATTACTCGATCCCTGCGTCCAAGGTTGCAGATGATGGTGTGTTTGTGCCTGACGGAGATGAGATTGACCTGGTTGCGTTGGAGGTCGAAATGTCAGCCATGCTGCTTTTGCAAGTTATTGATGAGCATGCTGGGACATATCGACGAGTTGGAGTTTGCAAGGGATATTGGAAAGGATTTTTTGAAGGATCTGCCACCAACTGGATAACTCTAGTCTGAGATGTCAAATTGATACCTAAGGGAATTGTCCGCTCAAAGCATGTGTAATGACACCCGTCCCGATTCAGTTATCCATCCGTCTAGTCAAATAAGCCTGTCAACAGCGCGCCAACTGCCGCCAAGATCGGTGCATAGCTCCAATGGTTCCATTGCCCGTGGCCGTGTAGAAAGCATATGTACCCGTCAGCGACCGCCACACTACTGGCAGCTATCATCGTGAATCCCAACGATTTCCTCGTGCCGAAGAAGGCGGCTGAATACAGCGCTAGTCCCATGAAGATATCGCGGACGCCGTAGACAGCTAACAGGCCATTCAAGACATCGACATCAGCCTTGGCGGTGGGCGGTGTCCATTCGAAGAAGGTGAGCGCATTTGCAGGACGGAGAATGGCGTTGATACCAAAGCCGATCCAAAGACCGGCAAGGGCTAGCGAGACCAGGTACACATTGGGTGATTTCGAAATAGGCATTGCGAAGTTGGTCGTGTATAGTAGCCTGATGGAAAGAGTTTGCAGGGTTTCGAGATGATGGTGTTTGACTTGTATTCTCAGTGAATGCCCTCGAAGATTTTAGTAGATGTGGCGGAGTGAATCCGATTCCAGCGTGTTCGCAGAGATCGTAGATATGTCTGGATTTAAGCAAATGGCGCGTTAGTAGGGGATGATTTTGAAGATGGAAATAGGTTTGACGTTTGGCGATGAGGAGTCCGAGGATACATGGTATTTATACCAAAGCCAGACTACCTGTGGTCATCAAAATCGAAGTGAGCCATTCATTGGCCAGCTCGCCAAAATACAGAGCCGCTAGACTTGGCCCTACCTTAGCTCTGTGAAACCCCCATCCGACCTAGCAGTGTCGGGCCGAAAGTCCATCAAGGCAGCTAACCATCGCTAGTTGCGGAACAGCTGTGCCTACTTAACCTGAGTAGTTAAGAAATTCATGCCCATTGACAGAACTATCGTTGAAAATGCCATCTTTACAAGTTGAGGTGAAGGGAGTTTGGTCCTCACCGAAAAGAGCTGTGCTCGGTGTGGTGGTTGGGCGCTAAACCACAATAGGCTAGCCACGGTTGGCAACGTCATCCGTCAACCAGGGGCTGAATCAATCCGAGCAATACGATACGCGTACACGTCTTCAGCTGAGCACCACCAAAGTCACCTATCCCTTTAAAATGCCAGAGCCTTCCTCTTCCAACAGCGTCACTCTCGGAACCATGACATGACTCAACACCATCATGGCCGATGAACTGTCGCTGCACGATGCGACGGAGGGGACCCCATTCCTAGACGCAGAGCATGGCGAGCAGCAAGGGGAGGGGCATGAACGTCTCAGTGCCAAGCCTGCAATCGAATCACGATGGACCATCTCGCGATACCAGGTCTCCTCCCCGAACGCCGTTGTCGGTCTGCTGTCGCTTATCATTCTTTTCATGGCCTTGAGTGGCACAATGGGATTGATTCCTCTAGGCAGACTAATTGAGGATGTCGTGTGTCGCAAATACTACGACTCGACTGAGCCGGTGGATGAGAAGCTATGCAAGGAAGACGAGGTGCAGACCGAGCTTGCCTGGCTGGGAGGTTTGTACGTGGTTATAGACTCGGCGATCGGTACGTCACCTTCTAACTTTGGGAAGACACTGTATCTTCGGCTAACAGTCAATAGGCTTCATTGTGTCTTTTCCCTGGGGCATAATTTCGGACAGGTGAGCTCGAGACTGTACTCCGATAATAGCAGCATCGCACATATGCTAACCCACTCGACAGACTTGGCCGGAAACTTGTGTTCCGCCTGTCCTTCCTTAGTCTCATAATTGGAGGAACGTGGACAGTAACGTGCATCATCCGATCAGACATCCTCCCAATTCGACTCATGCTGCTTTCTCCCCTCTTTACCATCTTTGGCGGCGGTGTGCCCGTTTTCGGCGCAGTGATCAACTCCATGATTGCAGACGTTACCGGTACAGAGAGGTAACCGTATTCGCTCTACTGTCTCTGGGCGCACGCTTACTGACCTCTTTCTAAGGACTTCCGGGTTCCTTTGGCTTTCATTAGGCGCTGTCATCGGTGCGGTGACTGGACCAGGGCTGTCCGCCAAGCTGATGGAAGCCACCAACCCCTGGGTCCCCCTCTACATTTCCGGCGGGTTTGCACCCTTCATTTTTCTTGCGACTGTATTCCTCCCCGAGACCCGGCCGCGACAAATCGAACTGCCTACGTCTACGCCCACCGATAGGTCCATTAGTGCAGCTCTCGTCTCTCACGCCAAACACACCCGAACCAGGCTTATCGAATCTATCTCTGTTCTCCGCAGCCGCTCAGTGGGCATCCTCCTATTTCTGTTCTTTATTCACTCGTCCATCACCATGTCGCACGGACAGACCATCGCCCAAACCATCAGCAAGCGCTTCCACTGGTCGCTGGCCCAGACCGGCTATCTCTTTTCCGTGAAAGGAATCCTCATGGTAGCTGTCCTTGCCCTCATGCCTCTCCTGTCGTCCTTTCTCGCTTCGCCACGACTCGGAAAGTACCAGTTCTCAATCTTCATGCGGGACCTGCGCCTGGCACAGCTATCTCTGGTCTTTATTATCATAGGAAGCATCCTCATGGGCGGGGAAACGTTGGCAGAAGTCATCAGTGGCCTGGTTGTCTCCACCTTTGCCATTGGCATCGACTCCTTGGCAAAGAGCTTGATAGCTTCCTATGTCGACAATGAGCACACCTCGAGGTTGTACGCACTTACTGGAATGACGGAGACGGCCGGCAAGTTCTTCGGCGCTCCCTTACTGGCTTGGACCTTTGAGCACGGCGTCAAGTCCGGATGGATGGGGCTACCATTCTATTTCGTTGCTGCTTTGTCTGCTCTGGCGCTGGTCGCTCTTTGCTTCGTGCAAAATCCGCCGAATGTGAACGGAGACGATCAGCAAGGAGAAGCAGAAGTGTGAAGCCTTGATGAGTGGATCTCCTGGTATGGCCCTGCTTTGTCTTACACTGTCATTACGTCTCTCTGGCTGACGTTGGAATAAGCGGCTTCATGTACGTGTGCCACGGACAAGACTTTGCTAATTATGTACGAGTCGATCTAAGCTATATACAGAATATTTCTTGATGAATAGAGGTATACCCTAGACATACTATAGCCAAGCTTGTTGACAACCTATGTGATAGTGATAATATTGTTCGCAACCGTGAAGCTGGTCTCATACATGCACCGTCCGGAGCCTCCCACATTGGGACAGTTTGCGTGAAATACGAGCAGGCCGCCACCATCGACAGAAGTTGCTCCTCCAGGTGCCGTGAGACCATAGTTACCGGTGACAAGCAGTGGCGCGCTACTCTTCGTATAAGGCCCGCTCAGATTCGGGCTAGTCGCGTAACTGATGTCGTACAAAGTCGTGGAGTAGCAGTTGGAGCTGAAGAACAAGACATACATCCCGTTCGCGGCTTTGATCAGACTCGGGGCCTCGATAAGCGGGCCGTCATACTGGCCTCGGTCGAGAATTTGGAACGGGGAACCAATCTTGGTGAATCCGTCCAGCGCCAGCTGCTGCATCATGATGGGCGTCGGCACCAGAGGCTCCACGGTGTTACCGCAGCTGCCGCCGTGGCCGATGGCGTTGCCGTCTATCTTATAGACGAGCCAGCGCGTGTTGGTCGCCACGTCGAAGTAGCCGTTGGGGTCGATCGCGCCGCCCTGGTCCGTCGGGCATGCGATGGGGTCGTTCACTGGCGTGTACGGCCCCGTGATGCTGCTGGCAATCGCGGCACCGACGCAGTGGAACCTGGAGTTGGCGGCGTATGGTGCGGCATAGTACATGACGAACTGCTTCCGATCTGCGAGATACCGCACGTCTGGGGCCCATATGTCTTGGTTCAGAGCCCATGGACCGGCGCTTGTGATCGGATCGATGTCGAGCCATGTCCAGGGCCCCGTCGCTGCCGGTGCCGATGCGACCTGTATCTTCTTCCCGTTCCCGGCTGTGGCGAAGGTGTACCAGTTCGAGGAGTTGGGGTCTTTTGTAATGGCTGGATCCGGGAAGTCTTTATTGAGCACCTGGCTGGGTGTCGCTGCAGCAAGACCAGCCAAGATGACAAGACATGGAGATAACGATAAAAACCGCATCTTGACGATGAAAGCGAGGAAGTTGCAGGGTATTGTTGCTTCTGGCAGATTTTGTCTGCTGTCCGTCCAGCCATATTGCGCGACGCAGCAGCTGTTTATAACTTCATGCGCAATGGAATCCTTACCCCGAGATCCTTCCCTGATTGCCTAGCTTCGCATCTGGCAAAAGTCGGTGGTTCCATCTCTACATCGGAGAAAGCAACCATTTACGGCCATCTTTTATCTCCTTTCGTTCCTTTACCGAGCTACGACGCTGGTGTGGATGCGACGGAGATGATCAGTTGACATGGGTCAATGACGATGGGACGACAATCACTTCCCCACAACCGTGGACTGTGGTCTGCATAGCCGCTAATAAGCCAACATTCAGCCTCCGAAGGAAGGCCGCTACAGTAGCAGCACTACCGCTGAAACAGGGGGAGGGTGGCGCCTCTATCTTGCCTATTGGAGGTGCCTCCGGGAGCCCCCACACATCCCGTCATGACACCCCCTAACTGCCGTCAAGCCACCCGAAAACCAGGGCGGCAGTCGACCAAGCCTCGCAGAATACCGCCGTAAGCCCTACCAAAATAGGCAAGTATACAAGGGCTCACTCCCCTGGCCCCAGGTGGCACTCATGGTATTTATTGTCGTCTTAGGACCTTTGCTCAAGGGGCGGCTCATCCTCAATGTGCCATTGGACGGCCAAGTCCACGCAACAGGCAGCCAACGTCGGGAATATTTAGGGGAGAGTAACCTTCCCTATTTCTTAGAGTGGGATCACACGTAGCGCCGCTGGGATCAGACCACGTGCCATCGAAGCACGAATTGTAACACCGATTCCATTCCGTAGCTAGTGATGTCGGCGCCCCTTGCTCGACGCTATAAAACATCACCATCGCCCATCTTTGTGCAACTTGAATGTGCTGGCCGGACCTACCGCGCAGACTTCTGAGTTGCAGAGGACCTTGCAAATGTGCAGTACCCTGTGTGAGTGATTGAGATTTGAGACCGCATGACACTTCGCAAGTCCTGGGTCATCGCAGAAATGTGACGACGGCTAAAGTGCTTCTCAAAGATATAAGGAAACTACTTCTTATGGCGCCCATTCACGAATCACTTAAGTAAGGTATGCATTCAGTGCTCCGTCTTAGTCTTGGCCAATTGAGCAGGATACCGTGCTGGTAGGCGGTAGCCTCATCGACAGTAGTCCCTTCTATGAGCTCAGGTCAGGCATAGCAACCTAGATACCTACCTGGTAGGATGAGGGGCTCCTGCTTCGTTTGTAAAGGCAGGCGCTGGCCGGTGAATCCGCACCAGCTTGCCCTTCCTCCTCATAACCGGGACTTACGCGCATCCACGTGGAACCACACACCTTGGCAACGCTCCAGTAGGGAGATCTATGGTAGAGGTCTAAACAACTTTCATATGCCAATTTCAACTGCTAACCCTTATGCCAGACATAGACTTGAAGTATAATCTTTGCTACCCAGTACATTGTCCAAAGTACAATCTCTAGAGTCTCACCGCTACCACTCGAAAACAATGGCCGGTATTATACAGACGGAGTTCACGATCGAGAACGTGCTTGACCTCGAGAGCTCCCCGCTGTACTTACATCGCTTCCTCCGTGCAAATCCAACATCCTTAACCGTCGAATTCATACGCCTGGGGTACCCCCGAGAGCCAGATCCCGGACTCAGCACGCACGTCGGCTTCAGGATCACCGTCAAGGAGCCAATTATAATCAGAGAGCCCGCCGGGAGAGTGCGCAGCTGGAGGGGCTGCAAGATCGACGTGGTGGCTAACCCGGGAGGGCGCAGCAGCAGCAACGAGGACATGCACGCGGCCAGGTTTCGCCTCGAGCTCGTGGAAAACCCGTGCCCCGACGGAAGAGCCCACGCCGCATTCGAGTTTGAGGTCATCGGGCCCTAGACGGTGTCTGAGTGGATCAACCTTTTCCGCGGCTGTTTTCCGGCGGGCTGGTCGTGTCCGTTGCTTCCTGTTACGCCGGAAGGTGATCTGACGTTTCGTCCGCAGCTTCTCGCCACTGGGGACCGGTTCCATGGTCGCCGTGATTTTATGTAAGTGTGTTACTTGTTGATGTTGTTGTCAGGACCCGTTGTGAGGTCAATACCGCGGGGGGGTGTATTGAAATGGTATTAAGCTAACCCCTTGGCGGCTGTAGTGCTCAGTGCTTCATTCGTCTCTTTGCCTTCGGCGCAGTCGGCTGGGAAGGGAGGGCTCTCATCGTTCCGCCCTTCGTGGCGCCGGCCCGAGGCCCAAACGTCCTCTATGATTTTCACGACATTATCGGCCACTACTATTTTCGCCAACACGAGCAAGAAGTCTGTGGCGGCGTCAATCGGAATCGCCATCTGATAGATATCAGGGGCACGCCAAGACTCATACACAGAGCACGATTTCCTGATCCCTCCTTCATGCGTGCAGAACTGGTTCTAAGGAGACCAGACGCGGGGGACTCCGATTGTCTCTTTCTTCCATACGTGCCTTTCGAAGAGGACAATCCTCACCATTGGCTTGAATATCCATCCGAAGAAGAACTTTTGGCAGGCGGCGCTTCCAGTCTCAAGAGTTAAAGGAGTTAAGGTGGGCCAGTCCTTGTACTGCTAGGTTTGGGTTTACTTGCTATGTTTAACATGTCGAACGAGTCATAGCCGACTCTAACATGCACGTACCTATCGCTTTGGATATGATTTTGGAGACCGCGGCAGCCATGCATGAGTTGCTGGTTCTCTGTAACAACAGTCCGGTTTCACAGCGGCTACTTTTGGGCGATTGAGGACAGCAGCGATCGTGGTAATTATACTCAAATTAGGGATACATTCTCTTGCCCCCCACAGGACAAGAACCCCATGGCCATAACTCTCTCCGAGGTGCTGAAAACGAAGAGGTCCGCTCCTGAATGCACTCCCATTTGAAAACAGCGTGGACATCGCTTTGAGCCGGGACAAAAAGGCGGGATGTTTTATTCGAGATGTCGAGATTGCTCATTGTTCCAGATGGGAGAACTGAGAAGTGGAAAAGTGTATTGGAGGTCCGGGCAACTCAAGCGTTTAGCGACGAGACTCATTGTATACCGTATGGCAGCTCAGGGATCTTGCCTCAGCGCCTTGTATTGAAGCGAACAGAGAAACAGTGTCGCTAAGAAAATGCATGCACGCATTGTAGACACGCGGCAATGTGCATACTTTACGTTGAAGTAAGGTACCTAGCCAGACCAATCGTATAGGTAGGGCCTGCAAGCTAAGAGACGGGCGGCTGGGTTGTGGCATGATCTACGCATACGTCATCGAGCGTCAGTCGTGGACCCGCCCTCTGGGTGACACCAAATGTGTATTTCACTCAAGACGAAAGTCAACTTGGAAATCCCATCAATCCAATTTACAAAATCCCTTTATGACTCCCTTACAGCACATTACTATCTTTGTCAGCCAGTTTGAAAATGTCTGAATATAGATCTGGCGACTCGGCATCTCAGCCAACCGAGAAAGCGGCCTTCACAGCGCCCGAAAACCCAGTGACCCGCAACAGGGCCGAAGCCGCAGGGGCGCAACACCATCATAGCGACGCAAACTCTCATGCGACGACCCATCGCGGACCGGCACAGGACCACAGCCCAAACAAAGGCAATGAATGGGCCACGGGCCGTGGCGCCCGCGGTGATGAGCCAGTCGACGAGCAGGAGAGGAAGGGTACTAGCTACCGGAGCACCGACAGGGACACGCAGGCTAGCGCCGATGGTGATTCCAAGATTGCGGATATGCCTGCTTCTGAGGGCAAGGTTGCGGATGCGGAGCATGCTAAGCACGGGGTGCAGCGGTTTGGGGATGAGGATGTGAAGGACGAGGGACATGAGGGTGATTTCGGTTCGGATATGGACCGGTAAGACATCACAAGCTTACGTTGGTAAAGATGACTGATGCTAACATGTTTTGCTTTGCAGAAAGAAGGCTGAGCAAGCTGCGGCTCGGAAAGAGGTCAAGCAGGCTAGGCAAGGTGGAGCTGATGTTGACGGCGGCTCCGAGCACAGGCGAAGTAAGGTGGGAAACGAATCGCTTGTTGAGTCGTAACTTCCTGGACCTGCTCCGGGACCAAAGATATTCCAGTAGCGATGCAGCAACAATTTGTCGTACGAGGGTCACGGCGTGACGGTTTCCGGCGAACAATTGTCGCATGTGTTCTTGAAACCTCGAGTATACGAAGAGGAGCGAAGTTCTAAAGTTTACTCATGTTCCGCTTCTCTCCGCATTCGCGGAGCAGAACTCCATACACCTGAATCAGCACATTGGTTTGCAGTGGCGACAAATCTCGACCTCTCGCGAAACATGAAAATACTGTGACAATATTGGGTGGCGGAAGTGCAGGTGGCGACTACCTATCTGCCTTGGCTGCCTTAGCTTGGGCTAGCGGCGATGACTCCTCAAGCGCGTACCATTTTCATAGCCAAGCCCTCAGCCCCGGGCTGAAGATAAAGGAAGTGATGTTCCCAGTTTCTGGGCATTGATCTCCAGCATCGTGCATCCCATGGCTAATAGCACGACAGAATTCATTCTGCCACAGTGGCTGCTTCTAAAGGGCCCCGGTATGCAATGCCGGTCCCATGTCCTCATCATCGCCATGCTGGCCCTGTACAACGTCGCCGCCGTCGCCGTCTCGGTCATTCTTGCTTCGTCGTACTTCTTCCGGCAGAAGGAAAGCCTGTCGGGCTCCGCTCTCAATCTATGGCGACGGATCGCACGTCGGGGTCCGGCCGAAAGCCCAGCCGACACTATCCCCGCCATCGCCGGCGAACTTGAAGCAAGCCGCGTAGCGCTTGCGCTCTCGGTGCTAGGATCCCTTGCCATATCCCTCTCCGGCCCTCTCCTAGCCGGTCTCACGGTCACCCGACACCACCCGGAGGCGAGCTACTGGGGCTTGGTGCAGCAGTGGGCCACCCGGCCCCGGGCGAGCGCCTTCGTCTTCCTTGGCAACGTAGCCAAGGCCGTCTTCGACCAGGGCGGCATTGTCGACCTCCTATCTGCGCCGACCAAGAAGAGAAACGGGCATTTCGAGGCGGTGGTTACGGCGCTCGCCGCGGACGTGTTCATCGGCTTCCTGGGATTGCGGTTCCTGTGGGACCAGATGTCGGTCAAGAATTCGCCCGAGAAGTTCGACGGCAGCACCCCGTGCACGACATACGGCGGCGGCTCGGATGGGGATTACACGGACGGCGATTGTCCGAATATGCAGCACGGTGCTGCAGGGTTGTTCATCTTGACCATTGTCACTGCCGTCTTCGGACTGCTTTTTATACTTTTCTTCATGTTTCTTTCAAGGAACCTCGTTATCACTTTGCTTCACTTACTGGTCTGTGCTCTCTCGTCGTGTTCGTCTTTAGCTGGGAGCTGTGGTCTGGGTTTCTATCGACCGCCCCAGAGGAGTTATACTGTGTCCAGTCTTCAGCATTGGTTGACGTGGTCTATCTTCTCCTACCCTTTGTACTGGGTGTGTGGAGACTAGCATGTACCCCTAGGCTCGGTTCGAAAGATGGCGCGTGAACGCATCAACGCAGATGCTAGATATCTTTCTTCCTTACACCTGTGGTAGGATTACGCATGTTAGTGCGCAACCTCTCAATGATTAGGAGGCAAAGCAGAGAAGGGAACCATTATACGACGCGACGAGAAGATGACGAGAGGACGACGTAAACCATTCTTTGCCGCGTGTGACGAGTGGAGGAGGTAGGTGAGGAGACGACCACACGAAAAGACGATCACTCGATAATCTGGAAGATAGCAGTGGATTAGACTGTTACTTGACCCTTCAATTGCTGTCGCTACCGTTAGACAGTTGGATACAGTACTGCGCTAACATGCGTAATCCTTCCAAAGGTGTATTTCTTTTTCCCTTGGATATGGCCGAGTGATAGCTGTCATACATGCTTTCTACACGTACCAAGATCCAATTCCATCTATGCCTTTGGGCAGCAGTAGGTGACAGCGATAAACTTGGGCGAGTTTCGTGTGATGTATAACAGCGGTCCTACTGTCATGAACTTGCACGCATAACGCGCCGTTGGCCTTAGTAAACTGCGCGTTGGTGCTGGGGCCCAATAGGGCCACGGGTACCCGTGGCTGTAAAATTACACGGGTACCCGTGCGTATTATGTAAGCCGGCCACTTCTACGGGTGCTTCAATTTTGGCAACAGTTGGCCAATCGCCAACGCGTCGCGACTTGACGCGTC